>JAUMHM010084521.1:0-12340 GCA_032362435.1 Melikaiella ostensackeni
GTCGAATGAGGAGGTCATCGCCGCCACGGAGGCCTATTTTGCAGACCTTGAGAAAACGTATTTTTTGGACGGGTTGATTATGGGGTTATGGGGTTGTAGGGTTGATGAAATATATGACCATGGGGTTTTGTTTGGGTTTTTATTGAATTTTATTACTTTTAGCCTATTTTTTGAGGTTAGGAAAAAAACTTGACGTGATGAGGTTATTTGAACTCCGTATTCGGTTTCAGCATGCTTGATTACATATAGTACGGTGGGTCAGGTCCCCGCAAACAAAAATTCGATTTTTTTTGTGGAGCTGTGTAATCACTAAGTTAAATCATTTAATTAATTTCATAAGATCAGGATTGTGCTGGCATTCTACCATGTTAAGAAGTTTCAGTCGAAATTTTTAGTGGTGGTTAGCAAAATTTACAAATTCTAAAAGTGCTAGGATTTTTAAAAACTTCAAAAACTACCAAAAATCACTTTTCTGATAGAAAAAGAAATTTAAGCGCAGTTTTTAGTAAATGTTGAAAATATTTGTCTTCAAATATTCGTTGCAATATTTAATTAATGTTAAGACTTATCAAAATGGAAATAAATATCAGTTTGTTACTTTTTTTATCATTTTTCCTACGTCATCTAATTTTTTTAACTGATAAATACTTATTATATCAATATATTACTCAAATATTATTATATTATTCCAGAATATTCTCGCATACGGAAAAATATTTAGTGACGCCTATAGATTATATTTATAGCTTTGTTGACATCCTTTCTATGTGCAGATGAGTAAACTCCATTTCGAATATTTTTATGAGTATTTTAAAGAAAATACATAAACCTCTTTTTAAGGATTTGTAACGAACTCTTTCTTCCAAAACTGGATTGAATAACCTTATGAAAATTCATCAACGCTTTTTATCGCAGCTGAATGAAAATTGCAAAATATCATCAAAAATAATAGATAGTGTCTATACGTACCAAAAAATCCAAATATTTGTATCGAAATTTCAGTATACGTAGCCTACAAATCCTCTTCATTAGGATTTGGAGGTTTCGTTAAAATTTTTATTTATCATGAATTTCACTTCCTCAATTTTAAATAGTCTACCATATTGTGTTATCTATCATGAAATTTAAATTATACTGCCGAAAGTCAAAATGTTATACAGAGAATTCTGATTAGAGAGTTGATCTTTGAAACTTTATAAAAATAATTTAATAGCATTATCAGTATACTACCCTAACCGAAGAATGGTTTTAAATGAAAGAGGTTATTACTATTGCATTTTCGAACAAAAACTATTTCACGGGCTTTTTCCGTCAGTGAACATTTTTCGAGGACATTATTATAAGCAAAAAACTAAAACTTCCAAACCTAAAAAATATCTCAATTTAAATATTGAATACTGAATTGCAAAATCAAATAATTCAAAGCATCAGAACGCTTCTGAACTTGAAGTATCTAAAATTAGAATCAACAAACTTTTAATTTATCAAATTATCGAACTTTCAATAGAGTAAAATTAGAAATTAGAATACCTCTACTCGTCAACTACTATCTATTTTGGTGAATTTTATTGTAACTGTTAATACCAATTAACATTCTTTGCCTTCTACATGTTCGATAGACTTTTCCATAACTTTTTTAATTCTCACCAGCATTCTTTGAACAAATAAACATGTGACCTTCTGAAATTCGGATCAACAACAAATTATAATTTTTTCATACTCAGTGTTCTTTTTTCTTTTTTTTTGGGAAGAAGGCTTAGGTTTTCTACTTCAAATGCCTTGGGGGCCAAAAATGGACATATGGTATATTTTTGAACGAAATTTTTCATCATTAGGAGTGTAAAAGATTTATCAAACGATAAATAATAATTTATAATTTCCAATGGATAGTGTTTGAAGTAAAAAAAATATATACTTTGCACGATTTTGAATTAAAAACGTTCCAAATCAAACAATTTGAGATGAGGTGAAAGTTTGAAAAAGGACAATATTTCAAATGGAATTAGAAGGAATTGTATGTAACTCGTAACTTGTAAAAAAACATATAACTTGTATTTATTCCTAATAGAAACATTCAAAATCAAACAACTTCATTTTTAATTGACGAACCTCGAAACTGAATGATTTCATATTTGAATTTCGAGAACTGGATAATGGCAAAACGTTCAAAATTTAACAGCTTTAGATTAGAATTTTGAATATTGGATCATTTGAAATTCAGAGGAATCGAAATTGTATTGTTTCCATTTGAAAGCGTTCAAAATTGATTGACAGAAAATTGCAAACTTCTGAATATAACTTTCAAATCAAAGCGGATAAAATTTGACGAATTGAAATTCTAGAATTCAACATTTTTATTCTATAAAAGAATTATATTTTTACATTAACATTGATACGACAAATTTTTTCGATCAAAAAATAGGTTGACCATCATTATCATCGTTCGAAAGGAAAAAAATTTCATTTACAAGCTTTTAAAATTAAATTATTATTGAAAAACGTATCGAATAAAGTAATTTTAAATGGAAAACATTGAAAATGAAAACATTTCTATTATGAACCGTTGAAAATTTAACGAAATCGAACGTCATTTAAAACTGAAAAATTTGTTAATTACCAAGAATTGTGATATTGAAAGTTTTTTTCTACTAAAACTCTTTAAAATTTCAGTTACTTTAAGCAAATTTTTATCGCAAAAAATTAGCAATTTTCAAATTGTTAATTATACTTTCCAAAATTCAACCATATCAATTTAAATTGCAAAATTAAAACTTATGACATTAGTTTAGAATTATTACTCATTCTTGAAATGTCCCAATCAAATATTAGTCAATTTTAAATGATTCATTTTTTTTAAATTCTTTAACTAAAAATCGGATGATTTCAAGATGTTACATTGAAAATTGAAAATTGAGAAAAATTACAAATCAGATCACTATGACTCGAAGTTTTGAAATATCACAATTTTAA
Source organism: Melikaiella ostensackeni (assembly GCA_032362435.1). Lineage (NCBI taxonomy): Eukaryota > Metazoa > Arthropoda > Insecta > Hymenoptera > Cynipidae > Melikaiella > Melikaiella ostensackeni. The sequence goes on from JAUMHM010084521.1 coordinate 2,971, forward strand.
GCCTTTCAATTCAATTTTTTTTTAAGTTCAGTTTGAAATACTTAACATTTTTGAACATTTTCTGTTTTCAATTTTCATTTTGGGATATTTGAATCAGAACTACTAAATATAATATCGACTATCGAGGCTTTCAATATGAGGTTTTGCAACTTTGAAAGATTTGGTAGTGGAATTGACATGACATTTTTAATATTTGAATTTGAAACTTTTATCGAGTTGGCAGGATTACAATTTAGTGAGGACAATATTTTTTTCACTGATATTAAAGTAGTCATGAACTTTTGGAGGGGATATTATCCGCTTAAAACCTACTGAATGCTTCTATCTACGAATATATAATAAAATGTTGATTTTTTGTCTCCCCCTCTTTACCCCCCTTTCTTGGTAAATATGTGTCCCAAAGACAATATTTTGACTTCATAAATTATCATCAAGTATTACCTACTTCAGAATTGGACACTATTTCAAAATAAAACATTCAAAATTGTACAAAATTGTGAAATTTGAAACTGGAAACCGCCGAAAATTGAGAAATTTCAGACCAAAAATTTTCGAACTCGAGCTTCTAAAGCACAAAAATTTTTTGTTTCAAGCTCTCAAAGATTAAACTGTTTTAGAATTTCGCATTCAAAACTATAAATTTAAATTGGGATCATAGAAATTCTAAAAATTATGAATATTATTAATAGGCATCATATCATGTAGCATCAAGTGACATTCAATGTGATTGGATAGATTTTTTACTAAAGATGTGATTTCTGTCCTGCAAAAAAAATCACAGTCATTTTCCCCGTTTAAGATTGGAGAATTTAAAATATTGTGAACCTCTAAGGTTTAATTATTCTAAAAACGTTGAAAATTATGTACTTTCTAGTTGGGAACTTTCAAAATTAATAAATTCAGAATTGAGGCATTACAAATTGAACACATACAAACTTCGTTTAAAAACGAGTTTAAAAATTGGAGCATTCTTATTAAGATTCGCGGTAGTGATTCGCCGCCAAGTAAAAACCTCGAATATCTTATCTCGAAGTATTTATGCTCTTAGCCCATTTTGTGTATATTTCAGACAATTCCTTAGCAATTTGCATAAAACATTTTCAAATCAATGAAAACTTGCTCAAAAATAACGTCTGTGTATACACTTCATTCAATTTTCAGAAACTGAACACAGCATATTCAGAGAACATAAAAAAGGTATCATTTTTAGCATTTCAGTCGACCTGCACCTCACAAAATTAAACCGATCCATCCACAAATTTCAGGATGAATTGACTAAATGAGGATCCAGGGTAATTTTCCAAAAACTTTTCATTCACTATTTAATTTTGAAGGGATTTCAATTTTCAAGTCTAAAATTCGTCATTTCAGTTATTTAATCAGTTATTTGTTACTGGTAGGTACCTAAGAAATCTGTCTAGAGGTACCGAAATTTTGGTTCACTTAATCATAGCCAATTTATAATGGAAAAGGACAAAGTAGTTTAAAGTTATGATTTTTCGCGAAATAAATAACCCGTGTAGAAATATTTCGTCTTGGATTTCGTCTTGATGATGGGCAATTAAGACATTTCCAAGACTTGTTTAAGACGTCTGGGAAGTCTGGCTTATGAGACGGAGCCAGACATAATTTATCTCTTGAACCAGGAAAAAGGTTCCCATTGCCTACTTGCCCTGGCGAAAAGGGTCTTTCTTATACCGTCGTAAAAGCTAATCTTTATTTACGTTTGAACAATTTTGTAAATTTTTTATAAAATATGCATATTGAATGGATCCATTTTATTTCATTCATTGTTACTATGACACTTTGACGAAAATTCTGAGAATTTTGTCCGTTTTTCTGTATTCCTGACGATTTAGGAGGTCCTTATAGAAAACTACGATATCAATCTTTTTGTCGCAAATTTCAGATGGCTATAGTTGTGAAGACCCAAAAATTCTCATTTTTTTGCTCTCAATTAGCTATTTTAAAGATTAAACGCGAAATTCATTCAAAAATTTAAGTCTAGGTTATCTGTTTCCTTTCTTATTGACTTTTGGTCAAGATACAACGGAAATCTTCATGTCTTGAGACAAGTTCCGTTCGTCTTGCTGAATACACTCCACTGAAAGCTATCACCATAAATTCAAGACAAAAATTTGATGTTCAGCAAGTCTGGCTTATGAGACGGAACCAGACATCAAGTCTTCGAGACAAAATAGAACGTCTTGGAGACAAAACCAAGACGAAACATTTTTATACAGTAACCGAATTCATCGATTTATAAAATTATTTAAAACAAAAAAAGAGCTCCTTGTTCATATAAACGACTTCTGTTATCATTAGCTGGATGCTAATATCAATAAATGCCAAATTAACTGCAAACTTGAATTTTATAAAATCCTAGATATTCACTGTCAAGTATCTTTTCATAGGACCAATCTTAAATCATCAAGATAATTTTGTCATCGTCTGTTGAACTATTTATTTGTGTATATTATATGGTGAACAGAATCACGCGCAGAGCGCGAGTTTCCTAATGAGAATAGGCTCCTCAACGTCGACAGAACTCCGAGTAAATTGGTACTCTTCTTCATTTCAAAGTGAAGTAATTAAAGCAAAAGCATGTAACAGCGATAAAGCTTGCTAAGCGATTCGCGACGCAACAGTGTGCAGGAGTTTTAAATAAGTATTACGAATTACAACATTAAATGTTCAATAGAATCTCATGAAAATCAAATAATTACATTAAATATACAATCATAATATTAAATAATTAATAATTTAGGTGCCCCCGGCGACTCTCTTAGAGACATTCTGGACCAACTCCTTGCTGACCGGCCAAGCGATTAGCTTGTTGACATTCTCATCATGTGAGAGGGTATTGGATTTATGTGAAAAATCACTTTGCCAGTTTTCATCAAATCTTCACGTTTTGAAACCCTTTTTGTGAGAAAAAACGGTTTTTACGCCAGTGTCTGTCTGTCTGTTGTCCGTCATCCGTCGCCTGTGGTCACGATAACTTACGAAAGAATTATCGAATTGGATGGCGCTTTGGTGCACTTGCTTGAGGCATAAAAAGAAAGGACAACTTTATTAACCAACAATTTTTAACCAACCCTTCTGGTTCTATCAATCAAAAACACTTTTTGAAAATTGAGAAGATTTAATTTTCCGGCCAAACTATACGAGATACGAAAAAAATGCTAATGGATAGAATTGTTGGCCTTGAGAACATCTACGAATTCTCTATTGACAATTTTTGGTTAAGATGAGAGGTCTTCGTTTCAATCGTGAAAAGTACTGTTAAAAAATCATAAATTGAATTTACTTGTCAAAAAACGTGAGAAATAAAAAAGACATTATGTCAAAAATTAATTGGCCTCCAAGAGATTTACAAATTTTCCAATGACCACTTTTTATAGAGTAAGTAGTTTTCTTTCTAATCGTGAAAATACTGTTAGCAAAAATTAAATGAAAGAGGTCGAAAGTGCCCGCGTGAAAATATTTTGTCTTGGTTTTGTCCACAAGACGTTCCATTTTGTCTTCAAGACATTGAAGTCTCGTTCCGTCTCATAAGGCAGACTTACTAGACATCAAATTTTTGTCTTGGGTTCATGGTGATAGGTCTCAGTGGGGTGCATTCAGCAAGACGAACGAAACTTTTCTCAAGACATGAAGACTTCTGTAATGTCTCGGCCAAAGGCCAATAAAAAGTGGACCAGGTAATGCAGACCTAATTTTTTAATGATGTTTTTGGTTAATTTTGTAAATAGCCATTCAAAAGTAAAAAAAAATAGAATTTGCGGGCCTTCACGACTATAGCCATCTTAAATTTGCTTAAAAAAATTAATATTGTAGTTTTCTATAAGGATCCCCTCAATCGTAAGGAATACGGAAAAACTAATAACATTTTCGGAATTTTCGCCAAACAAGTGTTATAGTAACAATAAATGAAATAAAATGGATTTATTCAATATGCATATTGTATAATAAATTCACAAAATTGTTTAAACATAAATAAGAATTAGCTTTTATGACGCTATATGGAAAACCCTTTCCGCTTGGGCAGATAAGCAATGGGAACCTTTCTCCTGGTTCAAGAGATAAATAAAGTCTGGCTCCGTCTCATAAGCCAGACTTCCCAGACGTCTTGAACAAATCTTGGATATGTCTTAATTGCCCATCATCAAGACGAAATCCAAGTCGAAATATTTTTACAGGGATGGTCAATGGAAAATTTGTAGACTTGTTCAAAACTACTCATTTTTCTGCAAAATACTTTTTTTATACCTCAATTTTTTTGTGGAAAAATTAAATTTATGATTTTTTAAGAGAATTTTCATCCTTTTTAAACATTTGGGCAAAAAAATTATTTCAATTACATAAGTTATCACAAAGGTAAAGAAATGTATGCATAAAATCGAGCCCGAATATTATGATGAGAATGTATTCCCTAATGATAATAGAGCCTCAAGTAAATGAAATTTCTTTTTTATTTGAAATCAAAAACAAATTTAGTAATTTTTACAAGAAGAACATATAACACCGAGCGTGAAGCGCGATGACCGAATGACGCGACCTAGGCGTGATCAAACTTGCGAGCGGCGCGAGAAGCGCGCGACGAGAATGTGCCAGCAAAGCGGGCAGATTTTCTCATTAACTAAGTATATCACTCAAAAATTTAGATTAGTGTATTCATTTGAATAAATTTCCCGTTCAATGAAAATGAGGTCTAATGAATTAATGAGACATCGATTTTAGGTGGAAAATTTTGCCGTTATAAATTTTATTGTATACAGGTATTGTGTCGTTTCCAATAAATCCAATTTTTTTTATTTTTAATTGGATTTTTTCACAGCTAAAACGAAATATTCTCATCTTATAAAAAAATGTCTGATGACAAAATTTCAGGCACTTGTTCGGTGAGTAATTTTATCATTAAACATTTCGTGGTATCTTGTGTTGTTTTTCCAAAAATTTAAATTTTGTATTTTTAATATTATCTTCCACGGTTAGAGCGCAAACTCTGCATTTTATCAAAAAAATGGTCTGAAAAATATTTGTGGATCTTTTTGAGGTGAATACTTTCGATCGTCAACATTTTCTCCTTATCTCGTATAGTTTTGTTGCGAAGCGGAATTATTTATTTTCATTAATATCGTTCACGAGTAAAAAAAAACTATGCGTCTCAGAAAAAAAAATAGTCTCAGGCAAATTTGTGGATCCTTTTGAGGTAAACAATTTTTCTTCCTTATATTTTTTCGCATCTCGTATAGTTCCTCTGGAAATGGGAATTTTTCATTATAATGAACATTTATCACGATTAAAACAAAAACTGTATGCCTCATTAAAAAGATAGGCTCAAGTGACTTTAAATTTCGTTCGTTTCGTCGACCTTCCCGTGTAAAAATATTTCGTCTTGGATTTTGTCTTGATGATGGGCAATTAAGACATGTCCAAGACTTGTTGAAGACGTCTGGGAAGTCTCGCTTATGAGACGGAGCCAGACTTTATTTATCTCTTGAACCAGGAAAAAATTTTCCATTTTCAACCTGCCCTGGCGAAAAGGGTCTTCCTTATTCCGTCATGAAACCTAATCCTCATTTATGTCTGAAAAATTTCGTAAATTCATTATACAATATGCATATTGAAGAAACCCGTTTTATTTCATTCATTGTTACTATTACACTTGTTTGGCTAAATTCCGAAGATGTTGTCCGTTTTTCCGTATTCCTTACGGTTTAGGAGATCCTTATAGAAAACTACAATATTAATCTTTTTGAAGCAAATTTAAGATGGCTATAGTCGTGAAGACCCACAAATTCTGATTTTTTCTACTTTAAATAGCTATTTTAAAAAGAAACAAAAAATTCTTCAAAAAATTTAAGTCTACATTACCTGGTCTCTTTTTTATTGGCCTTTGCCCAAGACATAACAAAAATCTTCATGTCTTGAGACAAGTTCCGTTCGTCTTGCTGAATGCACCCCATTGAGAGCTATCATCATAAACCCAAGACAAAAATTTGATGTCTAGCAAGTCTGGCTTATAAGACGGAAGCAGACTTCAATGTCTTGGAGAAAAAATGGAACGTCTTAGAGACAAAAGCAAGTCGAAATATTTTTCCACGGGTAGAAATGGGTGGTTTTTTGAAATACTGGAACTGATTATATTTTGATGAGATGGAGTTTAGCCCACTATAAGCGGGTGGTTTTTTGGAATACTGGAAATGGAGTCGAACATAATTATATTTTGCAGAGTTGGAATATAGCCAACTATAAACAGGTGGTTTTTTCAATCACTGGAAATGGGGTCAAATATAATTGAAAGGTAAGTTTTGCCGAGTTGGGGTATGGCCAACTGGAAAAGGGTAATTTCTTGGAATACTGGGAACGGGGTCAAGTATAGTTATATTTTGCCAAGTTGAAATGTAGCCAACTATGAACGGGTGTTTTTTAAACACTGGAAATGGGGTCAAATGTAATTCAGAGGTAAAATTTGCCGAGTTGGGTTATGGCTGCCTATAAACGAGTGGTTCCTTTTAAATACTCGAAATGGGGGTCAAGTATAATTGAGAGGTAGATTTTGTCGAGTTGGGGTCAATTATAAACAGATGTTTTTTTAAGTGCTGGAAATGGGTGAAATGCGAAGCATGGATGGATGTGGTCGAGTTGGGGTATGGCCAACAATGAAGAAATAAATTCTTAAAGTTTCAACCTTGCTAGTAACATTCGGAAGTATTTCCATGGCCATTTTTATAATCAGCGTAGTTTCAAGTAAAAAGCTTCTCTCTTTTGGGGATTATTATTGATTTTAAATATTTTCATGAAAATCAGTCAATAATTGACTGAGATATTCAATTCAGGTTAATAAATCAATTTTCAACGTAACATTTTTGAGGTTCTACTTGGCTGTGATTGACAAACGCAAATCTTCATGTGCCTTTATCACTCCAACTATCATTACCTGCTTTTCTAAAAAAGGTCACCCCGATATGTTCATCCCGCCCTAACTTGTACTGGAACATGAACAACATGAAAAGAAAACTTTACAAACATATAAGTCTTTTTTCTGTTGCGCATATTCGTTTGAAAATTAATAATTTTGGCACAGGGTCTCACAACACAAGTTGGTATTTCTGGAAGGGTCTTAGACAAATTTGGTTTGAGAAAATAAGTTTCTAGCACCGAAGATGTATAAGATATTTTATAAGCTACGAGTATAACCAATATGTTGTCTGCAAAGGATGTCAAATTCCTGAAAAATGGGGCCCTATACATTCCTCTGTGATAGATGCTGATAACGAAGGCACATACCACCACAAAATGTGTTCGATGCTCTTGCCTAAAAAATTATTTAATGGAAGGCTGCTATGATTACTGCTCAAGAAAAAGAAAGTTCCTTACACAGAAGATAATACGATTACAGAAGAACAAGAAAATACTTATTGATTTGTCTAGCTTAAAACTGATTGAACGAGCTTATGTAAGAATACTTCAGAAGCGAAGTGAAGCTTTAAAATGATCTTTGTCTCTAGCTAGATCTCGTGGAAATGTTTATAAGGCCAGGCTCAAAAAAGCGGAGAAAACATTGCCCCGAATGGAGAAACAACCTCCAACTGAAATTCTCAATAAAAAAATCATACCATCAAACGGGCAACTTGTAATTAACGAAATCTTTGAAACCTCTGAACATGCTATAAAGATCGAAGACAAAGACGGTATTCTGAAGAATAGATTATGCTATGCCTGCCCCTACAAACAAAATCACCAACAACGTACAATTTATTACGAGATAATTATATCCTTCACTTACCCTGCGAGCGTATCATTCAAAGGTATGTTTATATTATCTATTTTTTTTCAATTTGATCAAGTTAGAAATGAACATTGTACTTTGAAATATATTTTTCCACGTATTTGCCTATGATAAATCTTCTTGTGAATTCAATCCAGATTGAATTCACGAATTGCTGATGAGATAACAACTCGTAAGGGCTTAATGTTGGACTTGAAAACGGTGTCTTACACGGTACTTCAAGATTTCGGAGATGGCGAAACAGAAACTGCTGACATAATTTAATGAGCAGGTCACGTTCTTGCTTTTTATGTGTCAGGCTTTGGCAGGTGACAGTTCTCTTTTAGGTCGTAAATCTATTATGAAAGACACAAAGCCATCATTTTCCATCCATCATTCTTCCATTGATTATATTTATAATTTGAAATTCATTAAACATATAAAGTAAATGAACAAGTGCAAGGTACATGGTATTAACGCCGATGGTGCTAGTCCAAATCGTAAACTTCGGACAGAAGTTGGTTGCAGTAGAAAGCTTGAGAACTTCAAGAAATGGTTTGTTCACTCCACTGTCATTGACAGAAGAAAAGTCTCCTTATTCTCCGACACTAACCACCTCATCAGAACCATTCGGAATAGATTTTTCAACAATGGAACACTCAAGGTTAAAAATATTTTTTTACTAAACACAATTAATTTTCACTTTTATAAATGTAATATATTACATTTTAGATTTATCCAGATAAACCTGACGTACAGCAGCATCATTTTCGGCTGGTTCATAAACACGATGAGGATCGGATTGGAGGTTTGAAGGTCTGCCTGAGAATAAATCCTGATCATTTAGATCAGCATTCACTTTAGAAAATGAGAATGTATTTTGCTGTACAGGTCATTTCATTTAATTATGTATTATTATACAATGCGAATGAAGCAAATGGCACTTCACTTATTTTCTTTCAGATTTCAAGCAAGTCAGTGACAAATGGTTTAAGAGAATACCGAAAATATTTCGACGATTTTGGAAGGTATTATATTATATATATATAATATGATTAGCCATATACGAATATGGCTATGAATATGAATGGCTGGGCTGGCGTGCAACGCGAGGGTAGTGATAGGGTACTGGACCATTTCGGAGACCCAAAAACGAACAGTAACGGGGATAAATTGATTAGCTTATGCTTAGAAAAATGCTTGTTTATTACGAAAGTTTCAGGCGATGAATGGAAATTGGGTGCGTAGAATGCTAGAGGTGTAAATGATCTTAATAAATAAGAATTGCGGGATACAATGCGCGAAAGGAAGCTAGATATTTTGTGTGTACCGGAAACAAAGAAGAAGGGATGCGAAGTACGAGGGTGGAGTGAAAAGTTTCCGGCCTGACCTAGAGATGGCGCCAGCAAGTCCAATTTTTAGCTTCTATTCTGTAGTACTATATATCACTAGCTTGTATATCAACTTTCAAGTCGATTTCTCTATTAGTATACATTTGAGAGCCTACTGAACAATTCACCTCGATTGCTTATGCAAAAATGGAAAAATCAGAGAAGCGTGCGGTCATTAAATACTTCTATTTAAAAGGCCTAA
>JAUMHM010084522.1:0-12339 GCA_032362435.1 Melikaiella ostensackeni
CTGAGTGATTCATACGTGGACAAAATAGCATTTACAAGATTCTCAGATTTGTGTCCTGGATTTTGGACAAATTGAAGGAAACGCTCTACAGGAACTCCATCTTCTTTCACATATCTGATTATGAATGACAGTTGATCGACATGAGAAATATCAGGAAAAGAGTCTACGATCATCGAGTAGTATTCAGCCATCTTAATTTCTTCGATAATTTTGTCTTGAACTTTTTTCTCCAGAAGCTTGATGAACTTATCGCAAATTGTTTTTGATAAATAACTTGTACTGCCGCTACCTTTATTACCAAATCTGTTGATATACTCAGCAAGAAACTGATCAAATTAAGCAATCAATTCTGGAAGCATCATATAGTTGCCATTATGCTATGAACCGAATAGTTCGTCGTCACCCCTGAAAGGAAGTCCTCGTGAAGTTAAACATTTTACTGCGGCCAAGACTCGTTTCAAAACGTTTCTCCAGTAAGATATTTCTTACACATGTAAAAGTGAGATGTCTGTATCAATTCTTCCCTGGATCTGAGCTCTGTCCTTGAATTCAGTACTGCATTCATGATGAGGGTTGAAATTTTCATGATGTGTGATTCGGTGTGTAGCGTTCTTCCAGCCATTGAACCCATCGTTGGCAAAAGACGATTCCCCTCCAAATAAAATGCATGGAACGCAATAAACTCTGCCTTTGCTTACAGAGTGGACAAGCCACGGTCGTAGAGTTTTTTCACCGTTCAAGAGTGTTCGATGGAAAAAAGAAGCCGAAAAGTATCTCGTGCAGTCGTTATACGTCATTCTGGAGTTAGAGAAATCAGCATTGATGTTCTGATAGAAACCGTTCAAAGTTATAAGATCATGAAGCTCATCATTGATAATCCAGGTTGCGGGATCAGCGGCATTATTTGTTGATGAGATTTCTTTGCCAGGAATGTCCTCCGCGTTCTCGTTCGATGAAATAACTTTGTCGTTAGTTACTTGGTCTTCTTTCATTTCTGTATGCGAATCAGAAACAGGATTTGATTCATCTTGTCGCGAGTAGTTAAAATCTGAACGAAAGAGAAGGAACGATATATCAGCAAAAAGTGAGGTATTTTATCGGAGTCAGGAATATTTTTTTAGAATTCTTTCACTTATCTTTACATTTTTTTGTTCTATGAGTTTATAGAATGTTGTGATTATTTCTGTTTAATTATATAGGTCATTAGATTAATTTCAATAGAACGCAAATAAATCAAAATCAGCTGGTGAATGAACAGAATAAATATACAAAAATACCTGAGTACACCGTCAAAAAACCTTCTGAATCATTATGAGCCGCCGAAGTTCCTTCTTCCGCTGATTCAGAATTCGTTTTTTTAAGAATGAAGTTAACCTTGGTGTTTTCGCTAAAACTTCTACATTTTTCTTCAATTTTCCTGCCGCCCGCTTGCGGTACTCAGCCCCGCTGAGTTTCTTACGGTTATCACTTATGATATAACGCAGCATTGAATAACGCCGTGGAATGGCAGCTGCTCGGATTTAAAAATGAATTGTAAATTTAGGTTTGAAATGTAAATTGTTGTCACCATCGAATCATACCAATTATGATTAATAATCAACATAACTCAGATCAGTAGAATTTTTACTGCAGTCTCCATTTAATTTTGAACTCTACAGTTTCTATTCGAGTGGAAATCAAGAATCCGGTGTCAGAGAGCAAAAATTTTGCATCAATATTACGTATTGAAAATGCAAAAAAGTTTTGTGACAGGTGAGTGTTTTCAAAGGTTACCTGAAATGTGTGCCGTTGGAACTTGTCACACTGTTTGTGATTAACAATAACGTTAAATAATGGATTGTACCATACGTTCAGTAGTAATAAAAAGTAGGTTATGTTTTTCACAATACACTCCAGATTCCCTGCAAGGAGTAGCTCGAGCATCTGACCGTTCTCTGCAACGAGCGCGAGAGGGGATCCCACCATTCCCTGCGCGTACATTGTAGGAGAAATTAGGGCGCTTTCATACGATTGCAGATCATCAGATTGCATGCAGAAAGTTTAGAAGAGAGAAAGGGATAGAGAACAGAACAGACAGTTCCCATCTCTTTCACTCTTGGGTACTTCCTGCATGCAATCTGCTAATCTGTAATCGTGTGAAAGCGCCCTTAGATAATTTTTGCTATCGATACTTATCGAATACTCGGTAGCAGGCACTTGCCTACATTACCTGTTCGGTAAATACGGGCCTGAGGGTTCCGAAAGAAACGCGAAAACTTTTGACAGGAGGCGAAGGACGCCGAAAACGTGAGTTTGTGTGCCGTCGAATTTTTTACTGAGACCCATGAGGCCTTACGGGCGGAAAATAACACGTTCGGTGAAAAGTGGTGCGTTGATAGCGGAGCAACGTCACATCTGTGCAAAGAACAACGCGAGTTCGCGTATTATGTGACTCCAAGTGCGGTAAGCTCAATAAGTTAAGCGAATAATAACTCAACTGTAATCAAAGGAAAGGGAACGGTCACGTTAGCGACCGATATTGACGGAAGGATGAAGAACGTCAACTTCAACAACGTGCTGTACGTCCCTTGCCTTCGCGAGAACCTGCTCTCTGTCTCGAGAATGACAGACAAAGACTGTGAAGTGATCTTTGACAAACGTCATGCCACTGTCATTGATTGTGACGGCAACGTACCATTAATAGCAGATCGTGTTGGTGACTTATATTACGTACGCGAAATTAAGCAACAAGAGTGCCAGAAAATATCGGAAGAAAACCATTCTGCGAGGGGGGCATCGGAAACAATCGAGATGTGGCACCGGCGCTTGGGACACATTAACGTGCAGGATCTTCGGAAAGCCGAACGAAGTGAAGCAGTATACAGTATCAACCTCGGAAAAGGAGAAGGGAAAATATAATGCGAAATCTGTCTCCGCGGAAAAATGACGAGGACCCCTTTCCCCAAGAAATCTGAGAGGAAGTTAGAACTACTCGATTTAGTTCACTCTGCTCTCTGTGTCAGAATGAGAGTCGAATCAAAGGGAAAATCTAAATATTTTATGACTTTCATCGACGATCATTCAAAGTCGTGCGAGATACGATTTCTGGAAAAGAAAAGCGAGGTTTTTGAAAGATTTGAAGAATTCAAGGCACTGGTCGAAAATCAGAAAGAAAAGAAAATTAAGTGTCTTCATTCCGATGACGGACCGGAATATCTCAGTAATGAATTCGACGAGTTTTTAAAGAAGAATGGAATCCAGCGAAGACTGACAGTCGCTTACAATCCAGAACAAAACGGGATAGCAGAGAGGAAAAATCGGACTCTTCTGGAAATGGCGAAATGTCTTCTCATACAATCAGGTTTGCCGCCTTTTTTTTGGGCTGGAGCCGTTTCGACTGTTAACTATGTTCGAAACAGGTGTCCAACTAGCAGCCTGGATGGAAGGACTCCGTACGAAGCTTGGACCGGAAAAGTTCCAGACGTCAGCCACCTGAGAGAATTTGAAAACAACGTCTTTATTTTAGACAGAATACCTGAAAAGGGCAAGCTTGAAGAACAAGGGAAGAAAGGAATTTTTCTAGGTGACGCTGACGAGTCCAAAGGATACAAAGTATGGTCCAGGAAGACCGAGAAAAATCTTCACAGGACAGCCGGGAAGACCACGGAAGGAATATCATCCACCACGGGCCGAGGCCAGATATTTAGAATCAGAGGAAGCTTTTATGGCTGAAATTCCTTCAAAAGAGGCAATCTCTGGTCCAGATGCTGATGACTGCCTTCAAGCCACAGCGGATGAAACGAAGTCCATTCTGAAGAATGACACGTGGCAGTTGGTTGAACGTCCTGGAAATCGAGAAGTCATCGGTAGCCGCGTTGTTCTACGGAACAAGTAAGAACCAGATGAATCACTGGACAGAAGAAAAGCAAGAATTGTCGCACGAGATTTCGCTCAGAGGCCAGGGATTCATTTTAATCAAACTCTCGCGCTGGTAGCTCGTCTGAGCTCTATTCGTTTATTAGTAGTTCTCGCAGCAGAGTAAGGAAGGATAATCAGGCAGCTGGACGTTACTACAGCATACCTGAATGGCACGATATAAGAAGAAATTCACATGGATGCCCCACAATTTCTAACCGAAGCCTTGGGAATGATCGTCCAGATAGAAACGAGTAGCAGTAAAATTGGGAACAAGGCAGAACGGATGCTGAGCAGCTGGAAACCGGAAACAAGGTATGTCTTCTGAACAAATCTCTTTATGGTCTACGACAGGCCGGTCGAAGCTGGTACGAGAAACTGGACAAGGTACTAAGAGGATTTGGAGCAACCCACACTAACGCAGATCCCTGCGTGTATCAAAGGGAACGAGGGGAAGACTCGCTTCTTATTGCCATCTACGTGGACGATATCTTGGTTCTTTCACGGGACAGTGCCAAAATCGCGAAACTGAGGGATTATCTTTCGCAAGAGTTCGAGATAAAAGATCTCGGTGAGCCTAAGTACTGTCTCGGAATTGAATTCACTCGAGATGAAAAGAAGATCTCCATGCACCAAAGAGGATACGTACGAGACATACTGGACCGATTTGGGATGGCTGATTCAAAGCCTGTGGACACCCCCCTGGACGTGAACGTGAAGTTGACAAAACTGGAACAGGATCCAGATATCGAAGAAAAGAAACTTCCGTCCCGCGAATTGGTGGGCGCACTAATGTATTTAGCAGTGGCAACGAGGCCTGACATATCTCATGCCGTCAGTGTTTTAAGCCAGTTCAATACCTGTTTCGGACAAGCTCACTGGACTGCGGCAAAGCGCGTGTTACGCTATTTGAAGGGTTCTGCCGATCTGGGACTGATGTACGAGCCGAGAAGAGAGTCTCTTAGAGGTTACGTCGATGCAGATTCGGCCAGCTGTCTAACAGACCGACGTTCTTATACAGGCTATGCCTTTATTTTGGGAAATGCTGCAGTTTCCTGGGACTCAAAGAAGCAGCCGACAGTGGCCCTGTCATCAACGGAAGCGGAATACATGGGACTGGCGGAAGCTGCCAAGGAAACCATTTATCTCCGAGGATTTTTGTTACAATTGGGATTTGGAAACCTGGCCGATACAAAGGTATTCAACGATAACATGGGAGCGCAAAGACTTGCTGAGAATCCAACCTTTCACGCTAGAAGCAAGCATATCGATATCAGACACCACTTCATACGCGAAACGTTGCGGAACAAAGAGTTGCAGCTGAAACACATCTCGACGAACGACATGGCTGCCGATGTGTTAACTAAAGGATTACCAAGACCGAAACATCAGCATTGTGTGGAACAACTCGGTCTCAGAAATTTGAGATCATCTTAAAAGTGTCGACATCGTCTCGAGGGGAAGTGTTGAGGTTATTTTGAATTTACCGGGCGATCCTCAGTCGCCTTTTAGAGTGCTGCCTCCTATATATAAAGTGAGTACAAGCGTTCAGCTTTGTGTTTCATGTGGTTTGCCTTCGCTCGCCATCTTTTTTGTTTCCAATCCTAGCATTCTCATGTGCGTATCTGTTTTTCCAACCGTATCAATAAATCTAGTGTACAGTGATTGTAGTGTTCAGATCAACCCAACACACTCCTGCTCACAGGTTATGGGTCCAGAATATTGGAATAAGTCGTGATTTGTGGAAACTACGAAATCGTGTGACAAATTCTTTTTTAGAGGTTAAATGGGCGCGTCGCGTCTTCGCGTTACCAAAGCAAAAATGGCTTCGGGAAATCTTGCGCGAATAGAGTCTCTAAATAAAGAAAATTATAATACGTGAAAGATGCAAATGGAAGCGTTACTGATAAAAAACGACGCGTGGGGCTACGTTAACGGTCAAAAACCGAAACCGGCAGCTGCGAGCGCGACGGAAAACGAAGTGAGTGAGTGGATATCGAACGATAACAAAGCAAAATCGGACTTAATTTTGTCGATACATCCTTCAGAATTAAAACAAGTGAAGGGATGTAGTACATCTCGCGAAGTATGGTTGAAGCTGGAAAACATTTATCAGTCGAAGAGGCCAGGTCGAAAAGCTACCCTGCTGAAACAGTTAATGCTTCAAAAGATGGAAGACGGTGACGACGCGCGCGAGCACGTTCGGAAATTTTTTGACGCCGTCGACATGTTAAGTGAGATGGAAGTAGAAATAAACGAGGATTTGCTAGCAATTATGCTTCTGTACAGCCTACCTCCTTGTTTTGAAAATTTCAGGTGCGCGATCGAGTCTCGCGATGAATTACCGTCATCGGAAACACTTCGTGTGAAAATAATCGAAGAAAGTGACGCTAGAAAAAACGATACTCGTGGCGCGACACAGAACGCGATGTTCGCGAATAAGTACTCAAATTCAAATAAGGAAAAATCGGCCGGAAATAGTGAAAGAAGTGCTGAAAGAGGCAAATTCAAGTTTTGTTGTCACCGGTGCCGGGAATACGGTCATAAGGGTTCCGATTGTAAAAAGAAACGCGAAAACTTTCGACAGGAGGCGAAGAACGCCGAAAACGTGAGTTTGTGTGCCGTGGAATTTTTTACTGAGACCCATGAGGCCTTACGGGCGGGAAATAACACGTTCGGTGAAAAGTGGTGCGTTGACAGCAAAGCAACGTCACATCTGTGCAAAGAACAACGCGTGTTCGCGGAATTATGTGACTCCAAGTGCGGTAAGCTTAACTTAGCGAGTAATAACTCAACAGAAATCAAAGGAAAGGGAACGGTCACGTTCGCAACCGATGTTGACGGAAGGATGAAGAACGTCAACTTGAACAACGTGCTGTATGTCCCTGACCTTCGCGAGAACCTGCTTTCTGTCTCGAAAATGACAGACAAAGACTGTGAAGTGATCTTTGACAAACGTCATGCCACCGTCACTGACAGTGATGGCAACGTACAGTTAATAGCAGATCGTGTCCGCGACTTATATAACGTACGCGAAATTAAGCAACAAGAATGCCAGAAAATATCGCAAGAAAACAGTGCTCCAAGGGGGTCATCGGAAACAATCGAGATGTGGCACTTGCGCTTGGAACACAGTAACGTGTAGGATCTCCGGAAAGACGAACGGAGTGGAGCAGTGCACGGTATCAACCTCGGAAAAGAAGAAGGGAAAATAGAATGCGAAATCTGTCTCCGCGGAAAAATGACGAGGGCCCCTTTCCCCAAGAAATCTAAGAGGAAATCAGAACTACTCGATTTAGTTCACTGTAATCTCTGTGGCCCATGGAGAGTCGAATCAAAGGGAAAATCTAAATATTTTATGACTTTCATTGACGATCGTTCGAAGTTGTCTGAGATACGATTTCTAAAAAAGAAAAGCGAGACTCTTGAAAAATTCAAAGAATTAGAGGCACTGGTCGAAAAACAGAAGGAAAAGAAAATTAAGTGTCTTCAATCCGATAATGGAACGGAATATCTCAGCAAAGAATTCGACGAGTTTTCAAAGAAGTACTTACACCGGAAGACCTTGATCAACGGAAAGATGATGTCAGTCCTCCTGAGTTGATCGACGTCATTTTGCAACCAAACGAAAATCATGGGAATAACTTCCCTTTCATTGAGTTGCAAGATGCACATGATAGGAACGAGGGTGGCGCGGGAGAGGACGTCGAGAACGAGTTTGCAGAAGACATCGAGAACGAGAACCAAGGAAACGAAGCAGAAATACTCGGGAGAGGTCCAGGAAGACCGAGAAAAATCTTCACAGGACAGCCGGAAAGACCATGGAAGGAATATCATTCACCACGGGCCGACGCCAGGTATTTAAAATCAGAGGAAGCTTTTATGGCTAAAATTCCTTTAAAAGAGGCAATCTCTGGTCCAGATGCTGATGACTGGCTTCATGCTATAGCGGATGAAACGAAGTCCATTCTGAAGAATGACACGTGGCAGTTGGTTGAACGTCCTGAAAATCTACAAGTGATCGTAGCCGCGTTGTTCTATGGAACAAGTACAAATCGGATGGATCACTGGACAGAAGAAAAGCAAGAATTGTGGTACGAGGTTTCACTCAGAGGCCAGGGATTCATTTTAATCAAACTTTCGCGCCAGTAGCTCGCCTGAGCTCTATTCGTTTATTAGAAGCTCTCGCAGCAGAGTACGGAATGACAATCGGGCAGCTGGACGTTACTACGGCGTACCTGAACGTCACGATACAAGAAGAAATTCACATGGATATCCCAAAATTTCTAACTGAAGCCTTGGGAATGATCGCCTTCTGAACAAATCCCTTTACGGTCTACGATAGGCCGGACGAAGCTGGTACGAGAAACTGGACAAAGCACTAAGAGGATTTGAAGCAACCCTCACCAACGCAGATCCCTGCGTATATCAAGTGGAACAAAGGGAAGACTCGCTTCTTATTGCCATTTACATGGACATTTTTCACGGGACAGTGCCAAAATTGCGAAATTGAGGGATTATCTTTCGCAGAAGTTCGAGATAAGAGATCTCGGTTAGCCTAAGTACTAACTCGGAATTGTATTCACTCGAAATGGGAAGCAGATCTCCATGCACCAAAGAGGATACGTACGAGACGTACTGGACTGATTTGGGATAGCTGATTCAAAGTCCGTGGACACCCCCCTGGACGTGAACGTGAAGTTGACAAAACTGGAACAGGATCCGAATATCGAAGAGAAGAAACTTCCGTACCGCGAATTGGTGGGCGCACTGATGTATTTAACAGTGGCAACGTCACCTGACATATCTCATGCCGTTAGTATTTTAAGCCAGTTTTATACCCGTTTCCGACAAGCTCACTGGACTGCGGCAAAGCTTGTGTTACGCCATTTGAAAGGTTCTGCCGATTTGGGACTGATCTACGAGCCGAGAAGAGAGTCTTTTAGAGGTTACGTCGATGCAAATCGGGCCAGCTGTCTAACAGACCGACGTTCTTATACAGGCTATGCCTTTACCCTCGAAAATGCTGCAGTTTCCTGAGAATCAGGGAAGCAACCAACAGTAGCCCTGTCATCAACGGAAGCGAAAGACATGGAACTAGCGGAAGCTGTCAAGAAAACCATTCATCTCTGAGGATTTTTCTTTGAATTGGGATTTGAAAACCTGACCGATGCAAAGGTATTGGACGACAACATGGGATCGCAAAGACTTGCTGAGAGTCCGACCTTTCATGCTAGAAGCAAGCATACCGATATCAGACACCACTTCATACGCGAAACGTTGCGGAACAAGGGGTTGCAGCTGAAACACATTTCGACAAACAACATGGCTGCCGATGTGTTAACTAAAGGGTTACCAAGACCGAAACATCAGCATTATGTGGAACAGCTCGGTCTCCGAAATTTGAGATCATCTTAAAAGGGTCGACATCGTCTCGAGGAGTAGTGTTGAGGTTATTTTGAATTTACCGGGCGATCCTCAGTCGCCTTTATAGTGCTGCCTCCTATATCTAAAGTGAGTACAAGCCTTCAGCTTTCTGTTTCATGTGGTTCGCCTTTCGCTCGCCATCTTTTGTTCATTCGAATCCTAGCAGTCTCATGTGCGTATCTGTTTTGCCAACCGTATCAATAAATCTAGTTTACAGTGATTGTAGTATTCTATTGTAGTGTTCAGATCAACCCAACACACTCCTGCTCACAATAGCTCTCAATAAAAATTACTTACTACGAGTTTCAATACCTATTGCTTATGCATATTTATTTATAACAATTGTAAATAATTTTTTACAATGTGCGGGTACCTGGAACAGTCTATTGCAATAAGTGATTGACAAAAAATAATTTTTTTCTCACGAGACTATCTATTAATGGTTATTGTCAATATATTTTGTTGTTAATAATAAAAATTAATAATTAAAAGTACAAATTATCATTCCCATAAAATATTCTACTCGCAAATAATGTCAAATATTATTATTTATAGTAAATTTTTTGCGGGCAAAAATAATGATCCTGAGGTTTGTTCACGAAATTTTTTCAAAAAAATGATTAGTAATATTTTTTCATGAAGATTTAGGATTAGATATCATAAAGCTTCAAATTTTGTTTGATTTTCATCTTGAGAAAATAATTAGCCCTGAAGAAGAATTAAATCTATACGCATTTGTTCATGAATATTTTCAGTAATAATTACTTTGTTGATAATTCAAATTATTTACATTGGTTAAGTGTTTTTATTGAATTTTTAACAATTCTAAGTACATTTGCAGTGTTTTCAAATCACTCAAACAATAATACTTCGACTTTCCTTTTTTTCCTGATTTTTGAATTACTATATTATTTTTTGAATAAACAAAATGCAAAATCGGCAACCTTACGTCTGTTAGGAATTCTATATAATTAAAAAAAAAATGAATCGGTTGAGAATTGTGACGCTCGCAAGTTTGAGCACGCCGAGGGCGCGCGTCTGTTGGATCTCGCGCTACGCGCTGAATAATATATTCAAGGGCGGATACAGGGGAGGGGCGATGAGGGCGATCGCCCTCCCCCCCTCAGAGCCAGCGGAAAGAGAAATAAGGTCACAGATTTAATGGCAAATGAAAAATTATGTGCAATGTACAATGTGTACAATAATCACAAACCTGTGAAACCTCTACTTTTAAGAAGATTATTAATTTTGTTTGTTTTTAGTTTGAAACGAAAATTAATTTCCGCAAGGTTCTATCGGCGTTGAGGAACACATTCTTATTACAATACTCGTGCTTCACGCTCGATTCTTTATATGTATTCATTTAATTCTCTAATGAATTATGTAATCCCAAAACTTTGAATTTTCAATTTGTCCATAGCCCTTTCTGTGTTGAATAGAAAAACGGTGCTTTCCATAAAAAAATGGTTAAAGAAATTTTGTAGCCCTTTTCAATAAGGAACAATTTTCTTATTATATATTTTTTATATCTCAGGTTGTTTGGCTGATAATATGAATTTTCGATTTTTCAGTAGCATTTTCTTATCTTATCAAAAAAAATGGTCTTTCTTTTCAGGCTTTGAAATAGTATGCCAAAGCTCAATTCAATCTAATCAGCCTGTCGAAAGTTATCGTGCGTTCTCGATATTACAGACTATAGGCAAACTACAGACTGACAGACAGGCATGTATCATTTGAACTCTGAACACATTTTTTCCTTTGAATTTAATAAATTTCACTATTTCAAATTGTAACTTGTGCAAGGAAAATGGTGAAGGTGGCTATTTTACGTTCCACTATTCAGTGAATTCTACAAAAAATGCGTTTAGAGTTCAAATTATATAGGTCAAATAGTCAATTTAGCCATTTTTTTCTGTGTAAACTTTTTAATGCAATCATTTATAAATGGTCGAATTGCAAAATGAAAATAAAATGTTATATAGCTATTTAATATGTGTTTTAATACTTTATGGATGAATTCGTCCAATTACCTAAAATGCGTCAGGCGCTTAGAAGAATATCTGACTATTTTTTTAAGTGCCTAAATGAAGCAGGTACTCGGACGCAGGCAATGATTTCGTCTCAAATTCTTCTGAACGCCGGCAGTCGACCGACTGCCTTATTCTTCTGAGTGCCTACGACATATACTATACATAATTATCAAGAATACATGCACAATTTGATTTTATCTTATTCATCCTATCAACGAATAATTTGAGTAATATGAATATTCGAACACAAATGTAATGTATTCAGAAAAAATACACTCAAGCTATTAAACACATGAAATACTACCCCTCAACATATAACGAAGTGTACGAGGTGTGATCAAACTTTTAATCTCCTTTCAAGTACTCTCCTTGGGAACCTATACATTTATGCCAGCACTTTTCCCACTGTTTGGAACATTCTTCAAACACATTTTTTTGGATGCTCTTCAGGTGACTCATCGCATCTTGTTTTATCGTGTCCACAGTGTCAAATTTTTTTCCTTTCAGCGACATCTTTATTTCACAGAAAAAACAAAGGGTAAAAAGTGATTCAGGTAAAAATTCTGGGGGTAATATCGGCATGCAGAAAAATGAAGATCGGTAAGGGTGAAATGAAAGATCGGTAAGGATAAAATAAAAGATCGCTAATTTTTCATTTTACTCTTACTGATCATTTTTTAGCATACCGAGATTACCCCCAGGATTTTGACCTGAATCACTTTTCACCCTTTGTTTTTTCTGTGTTGAGGGAACAACCAATAGTCACAGGTTGCCATGTCAGGTAAATAGGGTGGCTGGTGAACCACAGGTGTTCCGTATTTAGCTAAAATATATATATATATATTTTTTTAAAAATTGGTCAAACAACCACCGCAGTGTCCCCCTGGGAGCGACTTCCATCCATGGAAATGACACCGGCTCCCAGTAGAACCGCGGTTAATCACACCCATGGCCACGCCTCACAACCGTGAGATGGGCGGCCACAGGG
>JAUMHM010084523.1:0-12339 GCA_032362435.1 Melikaiella ostensackeni
GCGTTCTGTCTAGCCCAGCCAATCTTCTTGTTCAGTTGATGCAAGCGCCTGTTGGTCTTTTGATCTATCGTCGGCTTCACCCTTCGATTTGAATCGGCCAAAGCTCTCGCCGCATCATAAACTGAACAAGTGATGGTCTAGAGGTCGGACTCTTCCAAGAGATCCTCACGAATCCATTTCAGCCAGATCTTGGGGCTTAGGAGGAACCTGGATGTTGATGTTTCTCGTCGTCCTGAAATCGCCATCATCTTTCGGGGATGCCTGATATCCGCGGTTGCTCTTAATGTCGCTTCCTCTTCTTCGTCTGCGGCTTGTTCTTGCATCGATTGGAAAAGCGTTCCGCGTATATATCCTGTTTGCAAGAGGTTATCAGCGCGGTTTCACAACCTCTGTTGCGAAACGTGCGAAAACTCTTGGTGTTTCTGTCAATACAGAGTGTACAGGCGAGCAATGTAACCCTTGTGATCAGGGACATTTCTGATATCGTAGCAATCCAGCAAATCACCTCTAAGACGATCCGTCGACTCGAGACGTCGACCGTATCGCCGATCCGTCATCGTATTATCATCCAAATTATTTGCAGCACCCCGAACTGTAGGGTGATCGGCAATGTTTGCCGACCCATTGTCGAGTGCTCTGCGCATTCGATCGTTTTGAATCTCATTCCTAGCTGAGTTTGGTGTTGTCATAGTATTTCCCACGAGCAGCTAGGGAAAGGGTTCGTCCACCCTTGCACCCCCGCATGCAAGGGTAAGACTGCATACTCTAGGAGGTCGCTCGGTATCCTAGAGACACCGTAAGGACACTCCACCTAGGTGCCATTCAGCTTTCTGCATGGTTGTTCACGCTATAGCTTGGGGGTTTTTCCTTCGGGACCATCCCTGAACGATTGAGTGTCCCCATGCAGGAACAAGACGTAGATTCATTTCAGCTCGGCGGAGTTGGCCCCTGGCGACCAAAAATCCAAACTGGTAATTTTGAGTTTTAAAACATATATTATCGTAGAGAATTACATTCCGCATCTTTTTTCTTCACAAGAAAATCGTGTCTTTCTAAATATTTTAACAAATTGGAAAAAACGAGTTTTTTTTAAAAGTCAATTTTTAATTCAATTTTTGTCTTCAGCTCGTGCGCAAATCTACACTTTTCGGAATTTCTTCATAAAATTTAGAGGCACTATTCCTCGTATTATTCTTGTTATGAAAGTGAAAGAAAACTTTTAATCTTCATTTATAACAATATAAAAAATTATTTTTTATAACACCCCCACGATTTCGGCCTATTTTAATGCCCGTGGAGCGGGCCCGCAATCTCGTTTTTCGATTGGTGTGAGTAGAAAGCACTTTCTACTCCCTAGGGAGTAGAAAAATGACGTCATTGAAAGAATATGGATTATATTCACGTTAGTGTGTGAATATCGTGTCGTCGACAACCATGTTTCTTTAAAGGTCAATATCTGTAAGGAGGATAGTATAGCGCTACAGTGTCGCCATTTTCACATATGTTGTTGCAACTGCTAAGACAACTTCGTATTTTGTGTGATTTCGTGTTTTAGTGCCAGCATAACTGCCACAATAGAGGTTAAAAATCAGTAAAGGTTGAAGAATAAATGCTAAAATGTCTGATTCAGAAGCATAAGAGGTCCTCTGTACGCCGCCAGAATTACGCGCACTAGCTGACAATGTCTCTCAGGAGAACAAGGCAATTACATCGGAAAATTGCCTTCTTGTGTATTTTAACGAAATGGCTAAAAATGTAAACAAAGTAAAATTTGGTGCCAGTATTCGATGTTGAAACAAACATTTAAACTGAAAGAGAAAATCGACATCAGCGGCTTCCATCATTCGACAGCAAAATAAAAAATGATTCAGAAGGATATCAATGCAAGAAAGCTAATATTTTCGAGGCCAGTGATATAGAAAAGTTTCTCACCGACGCTCCTGACAAAATTTACTTAGCAACTAAAGTTAGTCTGAAAATCGTCGCATGAGAGTTAGAGCACGCCAAGTCCACTTTTTGAAATTTTTGAGTTAGTAGTATTTTCATATTTAGAGCATGGCAAAGAATGTTGAGTGTACACCTTCCGTACTACTGTATTTTATTAAATACTTCAGTAATAAAAATTGTTGACTTTTTAGAAACATGAAAAAGCTTACTTTGAAAAATATTATACAGTTTGATGGTGTTTTTAAATTGTCATTTAACCCCAACGAATAATGTCCAACCTCAAAATAAAATTTATAGGTCGCCAAGGAATTTTATGTAATTGATTCGTACATTAAAGAAGATTATTCAAAACAAAAGGTTTTTATTGAGAATATAATATTTGAATATAAACTTTTAATTAGCTACTGTTTTCCTCCGTTTTGTTCCAGTTTGAAAATCCGTTTTATGGACACGACACAATATAATCATGAAACTGAATTAGCATCGACATGTTCAAGTAATAATTTTTATAATTTATAAGCTAAGTATCACAACAAAATAATTTTTGGTTAATTTTCAATAAAAATTTACTTTATAAATACTTGATTTAAAAAGTTCATTGGACATGGCACATTCTAACTCTCAAAGAAAGAGAATTACATCAAGTCCATACTGTGGCGTGTCCAAAATAGCTTCTTAATTTTTGCTAAATTAAATTAATAATTTTATCAAAATGTACTTCAGTGCGTCGTTTCTTACATATGATTTATAAGTTCCATAATAAATTGAATATTTCTTAACATTTAAATAGGGTATAGAATCATTAAAACTTTGATCCTCATTTTCTCAGTTTGACAGTCAATGGATATGGCGTATCCTAACTCTCATCCGACGAAATAATAACATTGATTTGTTACATTAAATTTCAAAAGTAAAATAATTCTGATTGCGATATTCATAAAACTTATTCTATTTTGATTTAATTTACAGGTTGTTCTGATTTTTGTCTTTTCGGGAGCTTGCCGAGGCGACGAACTTGTCGATATAAAAATTCAACATGTCCTGGAACAAGGTCAAATACTTTTGGTTAGATTACCAGATACAAAAAATAGCAAACCACGATCCTTCACGATCAACAAAGAATTGACCGAAATCGTCAATGAGTGTCGACGTCTCCGTCCAGGAAACGCAACCATTGACCGAATTTTTCTGAATTATCAGAAAGAAAAATGCACGATCCAACTAATCGGCAAAAATAAGATAGCTGCTATGCCGAGAGAAGTCGCTGCTTGGTTAAAATTGACCCATCCTGAAAAATATACAGGCCATGCTTATCGTCGTACAGCGGCGACTTTACTCGCGAATGGAGGAGGAACAATGTTAGATCTCAAATTACTGGGAGGTTGATTGTCTGAGAAAGTTGCGGGAGAATACGTAGAAAATTCTTTGTTGAATAAAAAAAAAATCGGAAACTTGATAATGTTATCGAAAATATAGCAGAATTGAACGAAGCTAGTTCGTCATCAAAATCTGTTGAGAAATCCGATTCTCCACCTGCGAAACGCGTTAAAGGAAATTCAACAGAAATTTCGACTTTAAAAACAAAAAATTCCTCCTCAGAAAGAGCTTTTCATTTTCAAAATTGTCAAGTGACAATAAATGATCAAAAATGAAAAAGACTGTAAAGTAGATTTAAAGTACGTTTGACTTTTGTTTAATCTTTGTTCTTTCATGATTAAAAATTCCATAAAAACGTTATATGATTGAAAAATATGTACTGCAATCAATAAATATGTTCCTAAATTAATAATTGGAATTGCTATTCTAGAATCTATACTGAATTTGGTTCTTTGTTTCCTAATCCAGAAAAAATATTTATTATATAGAGTGCTTTTGAGTTGGTGTTTTTTCTTCTCGGGGGGCGAAGCCCCCTTTCACCGGGGTTCCGCCCCTGGACCCCGCCCCCACACCTCGACCCCATTATTTATTAGTATATTAAATAACGCCTCCATTGGCAAATCAGCATTTTCCCTCTTTGCTCTGCAGCTTCGAAAAACGAAATTGCGGAACTGACCCACAGATATGAAAATTGCCTGAATTGTGGGAAATATTTTAAAAAGTATCGTGTATGACTCGGGGGGAGGGGATCGTTTATACGGTTCAGGAACTGTTTTCAGGATGTGTCTCCGTCTCGCGCGCCTGCGGTGCGCTCGACTACGACTCGTCCTGAAAGGATTTCCCTCACCGTAGAAACGGAAAGATCTCCCCCTAGTTATACAATGTACTATTCTAAGCCATTGCATAATTCGTTCTACAAAATGTTTGAGCGTTTCGTTTACCGAGGAAAGTTTGATAAAAAAAAGCTTCCTGTAGAAAGGTTGTTTCAGAAAGTATAGAGGAGTTTCTTGTAAAAGTTTTTTTGAAATGAATTATTAGGTAAAAAATTGTGAGCGCTAAACTTTAAGCGCGCGTCCGATCTTCCAAGCGTTTATTATGCGAAGTCGAGACGTCTTGCCGTTTAGACGGGTAATACGGTAGATTTTAATTCATTCAGCGAATACTGGACTGTGATTCTTGTTCTGGCAGATCTTCAACGTCTAGAACATCTGAAAACGTGGAATGTGTGCGAGAGGCAATCAATTAAGATTGTCGATTGACTATGCTGGAGATAGGAGAAGACCTTGGAATTCCGAAAACTATTTTTTCTGAAAATTTAACCCAAGATTTGTGGAGAAGTGACAACTGGCTGCTCCATAACGACAACGTACCTGCCGATTTCACCTTACTTGATTCAGGATTTTTTGGTAATCGTTTATGAAACTGTTCTGAAACGGAAAGTTTCGGTAACGGAAGATTACCTGTATGCGCGTAATCGAATTCACAGCAAAGTACATTTTCTTCCGAAAGCAATTCTTTTTTTGAAGTCTGATATTCTCGAACCTCTTTCTTGTGATTTGAAATTTAATCAGATTGTACAGCTTGTAAGGAACTCAAATAACATTCATTGCAAACATCTGTTCTCGGTAATTTAAATGAAAAATTAATATCATGGTTAAAGAAATTGCTGTAAGTATTTTCGTGCAAATCTAGTCCGCTTCCTGTCGTAGCAGCATAAGATTCTAAAAATTCCTTATACATTTTGTACAAATTCATTTCCGGATTGATTATATAGTTTAGAGATGTCGACTCTCTACTATAGTGAGATTGCTGATGTGGCTTCGACAGACAGTAAACTTTTATCAATTCCTTGACATCATCAATCAGTTTGAAGCATTGATTTTCATGCTTACCACTCTGATCATCTAAACTTTCTCCAGCTAAAACCTTTTTTCAAACGCGTCCCAGGCTTCCTTTCCCTAAACTTAGAATTTTACACAAAATCTGTTTACATACAACAATATTTTTTTCACTAGTTGAAAAATGATATGTCCACAAAATTAGAAGCGGAACTTCGGTAGCCTTTACTTGCACAGGTTCCTTGCATTTTATTAACGCACGAAAAAAAACATTTTGCTTGTTGTAATCTCCCAGATTCCAGAATTGGTCATGAAATTTTCTCTGTACAGTAGTTGAAATCTTCAAAAAGCGTTGTCGCTTACAGCAGTTTAGAACTAGTGCAAAATGGTTTTCAGAAACAAGTTTTTCATAAGTGGAGACATACTCTTTGCCCTGCATTAAATAAAGTTTTTCTGAAAAGACTTATTAAAGGATTATTATTAAAATTATTGAATGTATTCGATGTTTAATCCAAAAAATCAACAGTACTTTCAGTCACTGTAATCTTTTAATTTAACATTAATATACGCTTTTATCACGATATTTTTACAGGAGTTGAAAATATAAGAAGGAGAATCTCATTTTTCAAGCTGTTATAAAAAGAACAAAAAAACCTAAATATTATACGGACTGTATTTCTGCATGTCTTATTGTCATTTCTAACCGACGTTTCTTCATCTCTTGTTCGTTTTTTCCCTTTAGAAGAACCTTGAGATTCGCTTTCCATTATCGAAATTTAAAAATACGTTTGAATAATAGTTTTATTATCATACATTATAAACTTTGTTCTCACTGAAGCTAAAACTCGCCATACGTGTACGAAGCGTACATTTCGGTAGTCAGAATAAAAATGATCTATTTTGTTTTTACAGAAAACTGCAACGTTTTTTCTGCTTTTGGGATCAACAAGTCTAAAGGACGTTTAACGGTCATCTAAAACTCGAATATTCATTTTTTCGGATTTTATACGCAGGAAGTTATATAAAAAAATATTTTATTTATTCTTATTTTCCTGTTTTTGTTAATATAATTTTCAGTGTAATTGATAAAAATTTGGTGGAATGTCATTTTATGATAGATATTACTGAAAGTCTGGTATAGGAGTATTAAATGAATTCATTCAGTTAGTAAAAATTTAGATTGGATGCATTACAGAAGGAATTATTGATAGAATGCAAGTTTTATGGTTTTTCCAAAAAAAATAAAACATATTTCATATTAACAGGAAAATATGTTTTGACTTCAACAAAAAAAGATAACAAAGGAACTTTAAATGAGAATATAAATAAATTTAATAAATATATTTGAATTTGCTTAAAAAAAGATGTCATACACATATACACTATTAATATATGTTTCATTATTCAAAACTGTAGTTATCCTATATATCACCATTGATGAGGAAGTCTAAATTGGCTTCGAAACATGTTGGCCCCATTAGTATAAAAAAGACGGAAAAAGAAAGAGTATGGGGTTGGTTTTGGTTGACTATTTCCTTTTTCTCCCTCTTTTTTCTCGTTTGTATGTGCATTTATTGTACACTGTCTCTAATGAACCGGATAGTCTCGAAGTCTAGCTTTGATTTGTAAACTTTTTGGGTGTTCCTTTTTCAGTACACCAAAAATTTTCATAAGATCAACTTTTAAAAATGTTTCAACCTTACTACCACACTGAGAATAGAGTGCTATTCAATCAATGGACGGCACTATACCCTCGTTCAGAAGCAGATGCTTTTGATTCAAATAAACATTCAATGAAACAAGAATTATTAATCTCGCTTTAACAGTGATGCTATTAATTCCATAGTATGTACATTAGGGTGGTCCAAAAAAAGTTTTTTGAGCTTGAGGGCAAGACACCCTCCCTCCCCCAAAGTTTCCATTTCCGGAGGAAGGAAATCCGTAATTTTTTTTCGAAATTTCGAAAAATTCGAGAAAAAAAATTAACAAGTGCCACCGGGCACTTGAAAATCCCATATATTTAACATGGGAAACTTTGGAATTTTCGAAAAATTGGACTGACACTTCAGGGTTTGATCGAAAGCTGCCAAATTTTTCAAGGATTAAATAGGAGTATTTACGGAATAAAACCATATCAATAACTTTCATTTTTAACCACACGCCCCCCTCCCCAATATCACCCCAAATATGCCCCAAAATTTAAAAAAATACATTTTTGCGTATTATTGTTAATTTTCAGCATTTTCTGCCATCATTATTGATATAAATAATTACTAATGGGCGATTTGAATATTCCCCATGACTTTTTGAACAATTTTTGATCGTTTAAATAAATGTAACTTATTTAAACAATTTTTTCTTTCCAAAAAATGTAAAAAATAATTGTATTTTCTGAATTAAATATAATTGTTGGTCATTGTTTCGTGTAGTACAGACTTTGAAAAACGTTATGTGATTATTTAAACAATTAATCATTCTTAACTTTCAAAATTTCTAGAAATCGAGCCAGAGATGTCCATTTTTTTCTCAAATTGGTGTCCTCTGCTACGCATTGTAGAATAATGAAATAATTTTGATACTTTTCTCCTAATGTTTAATAAATGTCTATTTGTTTAAACAATTTTTATTTGCTCAAGCAGTTTTCTTTCGTAGATTTTTAAAAAATAATATAAAATAGAACACACACAATTATTTTCCTGACTGTATAGCAAATAAAAATTGTTTAAACAAATAGAAATTTTGTTAAACATTAAAACAAAAGTATCAAACTTATGTAAGTATTAAACAATAAGTAGCATAAGATACCAATTTGAGAGAAATGTGGACACCTCTGGCTTGATTTTAAGAAATTTTGAAAATTAACAAGAATTAATTGTTTAAATAATTACATAATGTTTTTGAAAGTATTTACTACTCCAAACAATGACCAAATATTACATTTCCTTCAGAAAATACAATTATTTTTTACATTTTTTGAAAAAAATTACTGTTTGAAAAAGTTACATTTATTTATACTATAAACTATAAAAAATAATTCAAAAATTCATAGGGGATATTTAAATTGTCCATTAGTAATTATTTGTATATAAAATGACGGCAGAAAATGCTGAAAATTAACAATAATACGTAAAAATGAAGTATAAGTCCAATTTTTCGAAAATTCCATATTTTCCCATTTTCAATATATGGGATTTTCAAGTGCCCCATTGCACGTGTTAATATTGGAATTTAGAGAAAAAAAATTACGGATTTTCTTTCTCCAGAAATGGACACTTGGGGGGGGGGGGGGGGATGTCTTGCCTTCTAGAGTGAAAAAAAAATTTGGAATGCATTTTTGGACCACCCTAATGTATATGTCACAGTCAATATCGGAAATCAGTCATTGTCGCCAATGTCTAGGCGATGTCGACAATGCCCGCTGGCATCGGTCATTGTCTACAATGCGCGAAGACCAGCAGTCTTTGGCGATAATTTGCAAATTATCATAGCAAAGAATCATCGGAAAGACTTTCTTAATTGATTTCATATAAAATTTGGCCTATTAATTGAAAAATATTAAATTGTTAAATTTGCTTATAACAATTTGTTTACACATTTAAGAATTATTGTCAATTTGTCATCGATAAGATATTTATAGTTGGTTCCGTAAACAATAATAGAACGCACTGACTGAAAAAGAGTGCAACATGGAAAATTAGTCATATTCTGAATTTTTAAATAATAATTGTTCACACGATTGTCAAATAGTATCTATTTTTCAAATAGTTGTAATGGAATATTATTTTTTCTTACATTTAATAACAAAACTATGGTGTTCAATAAGCTAAACATTGCCAATCCCGAAAAGTAATAGATTTCAGAGAACCGACATTGGCAATGTAAATAGTTTATCGCCGCCAATTAGGCTAATATTTCTCTCAACTCTAAAGAATTGAAGCAAAGTAAAAATAACCGCTGCTCTTTGGGCATTGTCGACAATGACCGATGCCACAAGGCTCTGTCGACATTGACTAGGCATTGTCGACAATGACTGATTTCCGACATTTACTATTACTTATATAAATTTGAGTTATACTATATAAATTTGAATCAATAATTCATGCTGATAATTTATTCCAATAAAAACATGAAAAATCACAAATTTGAAGAGTTCTAAATTAAACAATTTAAAACTTCAAGCATTTAAGATTCGTAAAGTAAGCCATGTTTTAAATGCGGTATTGAGATAACTTTAAACATTTTTAATTTAAACGAACCAATAATTATAAATAATTATGACTCGATTTCAAATTAAATGTACTAAGGATTGCAAAATTTATAGCTGACACCCTTTGCAATTAAACAAATCTTAATTTTTTAAGACATAAATTTAATACTTTTTGAAACTCAATCATTTCAATTTTTACTACACATTTGAAATATAATACAGTGGAACTATTGAAATGGAGAGCTGAGATTTAAAAATTAAACAATCTGAAATTTAATTCATTTAGAATTAAACACGTTAGATTATTAAGGAATTATTAGGTCGAAAGAACAAGTCTTAAAAAAAATTTAATTATATTTTCAAGAATCGCAATGTTGTTAATGATGGTATTTTTAAAAGAGAAAAAATTGTATTAATTTAGAAAAGTATTATTATAGTAATTATATAGTTAACTGTTTATATAAAGCTTTGACAATAAAATTTTTAAAATGATATCAGCCATTAAGCAATTCATTAACAAAAATTGAATATGGCCAGGTAGGAAATCATTTCACTTACAAAATTACTTGTAATTGATTATCATTGCATATTTGTTAAAGATTTGGTAAAAAGCGATATGAAGAAACTTCAATTTTTATACAAAACTTTTTTCATTAGCAAAAATATTTCCTCTGTTCAATTTCAAGTAGTTCAAGATTTAAAAAAATTATATAAATCAATACGGTGGATATTTAAAGGTGAAATAATTTCATTTTGAACAATTTCGAATTAAAAGCGTTTAAAATTGAAAATTTTGAAATGGGAATATTAAATATTGTCAAATTATACAAATTGTGCCTTATACATTTCAAAATACAGTCCTTTTAATAAAACTTTTGAAACTATTTTTTTATAAAATGAAACATTTTTGAAAGTTTTCCTGTGTCTGCAACTTTGGATTTTTTCAAAGTTTTAAACTAAATACAAGTTTAGGTACAACACCCTTTTTAAAATAATGTATTAGATTATTTACAGTGTTTACTCATGCTTTGTTAATAACTATAAAAAATACCACTTTTTGTTACAAAATTAATATTTTTTCCTAGGTCCACGACTTATGTGTATAAAAAAATAATGTTAGGGTTTTGCACACTTTGGCTCAAGTTTAAAACACTTTTCTTAAGCTTCCTACAAATACCGAGGGTGGGAGCAAAAAATATACAAAAAAAAAAAGAATCACCTTAATGATCGTCAGAAAAATAATGAGTGAATTAATGACAATATGCAAAATAACATGATTCTTGATAATTCGAACACTGCTATTCCAATCTTAGAGTACTATATGTTAAAACCTAAAATTGTGAACATACATGTGCTCATTTTCTTTACGGAAATTGAATTACCTCCATCAAAAAAAGGATGTAGAATGTGACTTGATGGAAACAATATAACAAGGATAACGTAATTATTGCATATAAAATATACTTTTAAGCTCGTTGAAGTCAATTTCGAGTACGGTTGACCCGATAAATTTCCAATAATTGAGAAATCTTAATATAGAAGTGATAAAAGATAGATAACAAAATGCATTATCATAAGTTCCTTCGAAAGTTCCATTTCATAATTGATCCTTGAAATTCAATTCTAATATTATTATTTTATCGATAACGTCTATTTCTTCTTCCTCTGGTATAATTGAGAATGATGACGTGTCTTTACACTGATCTGAGCATTATATTTAGATAAGAGAAAGCGTTAACCACATGCATTTTCGATAAGTTTAATAACTAATCAATTCGAATATTTTCGGAAATCTTACTAAGATATTAGGGCAATAATTTCTGAACCTGTGATATAATGGAATGAACCGATTGCAGGAAAAGATTATTTGGAATTATATAGAGTGCCTTTAAGTAACAAATAATCATTTTTTGCAATACACGCATGGAAATGACGACATTCCGTATCAATAGAGTGTGCGCCAAATGCAAGATTTGTCTACTGTGAGATGAGCGTGCGGGAATATGGTACCACAGAATTTTCAACTAAAAAAAAATTTTATCTAATGAGATACAACCATATAGAAGAAATTCAACAGTAGATTTGAATTTTCAACCAAGAAAAATTTTTCAGTCAAGAAAGAAAGACAATTTTAACCAAATTGTTGAAGATTCAAGCCAAAAAGAGAAATTTTCGACAAAGTCGTTGAATTTTCAATCCAAGAAGACGAATTGTCAACAAAATAATTGAATTTTCAATCAAATAGTAAGATTTCTAACTAAAAGAGATGAATTTTCAAACCAAACAGACGAAATTCAACTAAAAGGATGAACCTTAAACAAAAAAATGAAATGTTAACTGTTGAAAATTCAAGAAAAAAACGGGGACCCATTTTAAAAAAACGAATATTCATAAATTCGCTCAGTCACAGAGACAAAGAACAGCCACATCTCTTAAGCATTTCAGCGGTGATACCATCCACACCAGCACCCATTTTTTAGTTTCATAATTACGGATATAATTTCGTCGATATCGATTCTTCTTTCGTCACCTACAACGGGCTTGTTTAACGTGTTCTTTTTTGTATCACGGTTATTATCCGCCATAGATTGACCTTCATAGAAGTTCTTGAAATAATCACTCATACAGTCTTTCATTTTGTCCGAATCCCATAAGATTTCGCCACCAGCATCCTCAATTCCCACTGACTCAGTGCTAGTAGTTCATTTCCCAATATTCTTAACCTATTTTCAAAATGATTTGTTGCTTCCATCAAAATCATTTTGCATTTTTCATCTTCTTCCGTTTCGATTTTATGGTTGCTTTCTTTGGCTAGTATCTTTGTTTTTCTGTTTTTATCTCTAAAATCATTTTCTAATCCAGTTCTTTCCTCATCGCTAAGACCTTTCATATCCAACTTTCTCGAGTACGCTTGCTTTTCCTCGTTGACAGTCACGCGGATTTCGTCATTCCACCAAGCATCACCAGTCT
>JAUMHM010084524.1:0-12338 GCA_032362435.1 Melikaiella ostensackeni
AAAAGATTCATTTCATGAAAACGAAAAACTTTGTACTTAAAATATTGGTGCATTACTAAAATAGAGAAGGTTTTTTTTCTTTTATGAACTGTAAAGAAATTTACAAACCTCTACGTATTTACATCATAGAGTTTTTCTAACTCTATAAATAAATTTGTCTCATTAAATTGAAATATAATCCTCAAAGTGAAGCTGAACTTGAGGTTTTTATAAATTAAAACGTTTTTCTAAATTCACATTTAGAAAAACGTGAAGGAAGTGCAATGCGAAAGCGAAGTGAAAAAGTTACTAAATCGCAAAAATGACCCTGGTAAAAATTTCGGAAAGGAAATTTTGGATAGGTTTGTGTAAGATTTTTTTCAGATTCTTTTGCAATTTGTAACGCTTTAATTCAAAATATTTTTAGTTTGAAAAAAATTTTGGATTCTTTATTCTTAAATTTTTCAAAAGAATGTCAGACTGATCTTATTAAAAATTGCTTGATTTCATTTGATATTCAGTTAGTGACACTCAAAGTGATTGGAAAGGATTTCTATTAAATATTTAAAAAATTTCCTGTAAAAAAAAAAATCACTGTCATTTCGCGGTTTTTCTTGGTCTCGAAAAAGTGACCATTAGTTTGATTTGTCATAACATTTTCCGACTTCTAACTGTATGAGTAATACATATACAAAATTCCAGAACTCTTAGTTCAGTATCTTACGTAAGTAAGTTTAAGTATCTTGTTACATTTCAGTTGAATTTCTTTTGGATTCTTTTGATTCATATCTTGGATATTGCTAGGAAAAATCTTCTTTTTAATATTTACGAATGCTCTGCTTCAATATCTAGATTTCTGTCCCATATTTAAATCGCTGAGATATTACCCAGTAATATCTAGATTTTCTGTTTTAATATCCATTTTTCTCTGTGAATCAGTAATTTGTATAAAATTTTTTGTATGAACAGAATTCAATGCAATATTGCACATTCTTCAATTACAAAATTGTAATAGAGACTCACCTTTTAATCTCAATCCGTGAAAACTTTGAGAACATTGTAAACTTCGAAAAGTGAAAAAAATATAGGTACGCACTGATTTAAAAACGAAAAACACGAAAAACTTCACAATTTAAGAAGAGTCACAACAGATCTATCTGCTTTGAATTTCTAAGCAGGACCGACAAATTTTCTTCATTGAGGGTAGAAAACCGTCGAATTCCGCGAAGTAGAAAAGAATGGGTCACGGACCGCACCACGGTTCAGTACTAAATTTACGACAGGTGCTTCGAGCGGAGAAATTTTAAGCTGCGACTGCTGTTCATGCAGCTAATCATGAATTCAATACCTGAGAATTCCTACAGATCAGGAAATAACTAAGGAAATAACCCAAAGAAGAAGTAGAAATCATAAATTCCTCAAATCCTGCAACTGTCATCGGTAGAGACCTGGTGAACTTTTCTGTAAAATTTACGGACCATCGCATTCGTTATGAACCTCTGTTAATTTTGCAGATCTTTTTCTCAAAGAAAAT
The DNA here is from genome assembly GCA_032362435.1 of Melikaiella ostensackeni. Classification (NCBI taxonomy): domain Eukaryota; kingdom Metazoa; phylum Arthropoda; class Insecta; order Hymenoptera; family Cynipidae; genus Melikaiella; species Melikaiella ostensackeni. Next base: position 1,514 of record JAUMHM010084524.1, read on the forward strand.
TGTGGCATAAAAATTACGTATACTAATAGCATTTGAGTTTCATTATATAATTATACACTGATAAACGGAGATTTTAAAAATGTGATTAATTCTCATGAATATCCAAATTTTCATGCTTTTTCTATACCACTCATATTCACTATTACTTACAAACTACCATTCTGTTCTTCATATAATTTATTTTCATATCAGTGTTTTACAATAAATCACTCCTTTGTAGTTTTTCTATTTTTTGGCATTAATTCTTTTACTATTTATATATCATATATTCCTACATATACTGGGTTTTCTATAATATATTGTTGCTACGGTAACAAGATGGTGAAACTGTGCGGTTGCATGACTTAGGATGAAACAGGGAGCTAGAGTGGCTAGACCATGTATTCATTGGATCATGTCAGGAAGTACCATCGAAAAAAAATTATGGAGGGGATGAGGAAAATGCAGTATCATTTGGACCCGAAGGGCTCGAGGACCGACCAGAAATTGAGGGAGGTCAGTTTTGAAGAAAAGACCGATAATCCCAGATGCTAATACTCAATGACAGATTTTGGACACCCACTGCAATGTGGATATTCAATGTGACGTTGAAACTGAGCAGGATGAGGTGATTGAAAGAAAGGCACGTCACCATCCAATTCGTGACACCCGGCCTCGTTTTATCTCAACAATTACGAGGAGGGCTATCCGACCACCTGACACGAACGTCTCAGAGGTGAACGTGCCGAAATTCAAAACAAATACTAGAAGGTAATGTGTAGGAACTTCGGATGCAGACAAACAAGCAGAAAAATCGCCAGAACCCTCTACGTCGAGGAGCTTCATGGGATCAGAATGAGCTGGATCAATTCGAGATCCAGAAGCAACTTCCACCTCGCCAATGAAAGACGATCTAAAAAAAAGTAGCGACATCGAAGCAGAGATCCTGAGAAAGCTGACAATAAATTCGTTGAAACTCGTGATGATAAACGAAGAAACAATGAAGAAAATTCTTGAAAACGAAGAGCCTATGCAGAAAATCACACAGAAAAGCGAAGCCGAAAAGAAGTGGCGGCTAGATACCAAAGAAAAAGCGGCAACGAAACCGAGAAAGGGGCTCTACGGCGCGGCGTCAGGAAAAGTCGACACGATGCTCTGGTCGAGCAAATTTTCAGGGATAAGAATTTGCGGCCGGCCAAGAGACAACACCGACCGAGTGAGAAGGAGAATGCTGATGGGTCGATTGTGGATACCGGCGCAGGATTGGCCCATAACTTCAACGTGGACCTTCAAAGAGACAAACAACCTGAGCAATCCAAACCGCAACAATAGAGAGGAGTATAAAAAAGCAGACATCATGATTGTGAACACTACGAAATATTGCGTCACACAGGAGGCGTTCTGCAAGGATCACTAGAGAGTACCTTGGGGTGGCTGGAGGATTCATCCTCTTGTCCTGTCCCATACATCTCTCTAAGGGAAGCATTCTAAAAGTGTAAGAATATTTTCCTGGCCCTTTTAAATTTCTTTTTCAAAGCGATCAGAGTGGCGCGACACAAGTTGTCTAGCTATTTCTACCTTTGAAAGAAATCTCATATGGTTATTTTTCGTGATTTTGATTGTATGATTTTTCATATGCATTCTTATTTTTGATTAAATTTTTTATTTATTTTCACTGACGAGTAGAGCAAGGTTTACTTTTTAAAATAGTCCAAGAAGTGGCGTGTAATACAAGAAAATCATGATAATACAGTTTAGTTTCTTATGAGCAGACAGGAGTTTACTCCTCAATCTGGTGAAAACAGTTTTTAATCTGCATTGTCAGAATAAAGTGCATTTTTCTTGGAAAAATATTTCAAAGAGTAGAAATTCCCAAAGGGAAAACAGATTGCTAGGGATCATAACTACATTTGAGATTCTCTCTCTCGCTTGCCTTCGTCAGTCCTCTCTCTTACCTCTGTCTCACCTCGTAAACGAGAATCGACAACTTCTCAACGCAGAGACCGTACTCAAGGGAAGCGTCTCTCTTATAGTGCCTCTTGCACCTGAATTTTAATCTTGCGATTTATTACCTCGTGTCTGAAGCTGAGGCTTTCCATAGAATAAGGGATAATTCTAAACTTCCGATTATGAGTTCTGGAATAAGATAATAAAATTTAAATGAAGGCATTTTGAATACGTGTCAAAATATAAAGTTAATAGATCTCTGTTCTCCTTAAGTTGCAATACAGAATTGATATTAATTTATTTTCTTGTAAAGAATCATTGAAGAAAAGACCGGAGTTTACTTCGTCATCTAGTCGATGTAGTGATCTCTCTATTTTAAATATCTCGACCATAGTCGAGCACAGGAAAGCAAAGATTATTAAACCAGGGTAGATCCCTTATGAGATTTATTGAAAGGTTGATGCTTATTAAAATTGAGAAATGAGATTATATGTAAAGAAAATTGATTTTAAGTGTGTGTTGCTTGAAATAAAATGATATTATAGATGAAAATTTATTAGAAGAGAGATTAAAAATAAGTGAGACAGAATACTCATATTCGGATTTCTCTGTGGATACAAGAGACTAGATTTTAGATGTAAAGAGAAAGACTGAATGCGATCAGTTCTGAATGTATTAAAATAAAGTTACAGTTCTCTTAGAGGAGATTCTTTTCATTTAGATTTACGAATCGTACCAATATCAAAGAATAGATAATAGGAACATGTGTTTAATTTAGTAAGCTCAGGTTCATTTATGAATAAATGTTCTATTGTTCCAAGAATCTTATTTCTTCTCTCATCTTAACCCCTTCTGTTTCGGATTATAATTATCAAACTCTCGTATAAATGATTACAAGCGTAATTTATTTATAACTCAATTAACGGCTAAAAGTTGGTGTGTGTGTGTGTGTGTGTGTGTGTGTGTGTGTGTGTGTGTGTGTGTGTGTGTGTGTGTGTGTGTGTTGTATACACTTAGTGCAATAAGACATTTCATGAAATATCTAGACAGTTCATGAACTGCGCAAACACCTTTACTCGTACACTGTTAATGTAATAGGTCGGAGTTTTACTATAGCTATGTCTAACTATTCTAGCCATTTCTTGAAACGACTAACTTTCTATGGAACACATAATGTAATGAAGTCCAATAAATATCATTTTAAGGAATAATCACTTAACATTATGTTTCGTTTGTTTTTAAAATATTAATTTTGTTTAAAGTCAAGGGGGCATTTTTTATAAGCAAGTGTAATTAAGTCTGATAAATATAACTTGATTAGTCACAATAACAATCTCACAATCTTTTTATTTATATTATGAAAATTTTTGCTTCATTCAGTTCAGCCAAGAAAACAATATCTTTTGACCTATTCAGTTTTTTAACTTATAGAAGATTTTTTTTGTGAGAAGTGGAAACGAGTCTCTCCACTATCTTTATCAATGATTTATTTTATCACGCATGAAAATTCTAATAACAAACTCCTCATAAGTAGTCCTATTTTCATAGCTTTTTAAAAGTGAAATTTCAATTTATTCATGTTTGAAATGTGAAAGACAATTTATTTTAAGCAAACAAAATTTAGTGACTAAACATGTTTCTTTTTTAATTGAAACTAGAACATTCTTGCGTGTAAAGTAAAATTTATTTGAAGCAATATAACATTTTTGTTCTGTCAAATTCGTTGCAATTTTTGGCAATAATTATACTAGCTTCCTGAAAATGCTTCCTTGATTTTAAGCAAAAATAATATTTTTTTAAAAATCAATACCTACGGTTAAGTGATGATTACTTAAAATTATACTAATTAAACTTTAGTACACTATGTGCTCGATAGAACTTTAGTCCTTTCATGAGATGGCTAGAATAATTAGACATAGTGAAACACCGATCTATTACACTAACTGTCTAAAGATGCTTGCGCAGTTCATGAAACGGCTTAAAATTGTAGACACATAGTGGAACTGTCGATTATTACACAATCCGTTAGCAGTTCATGAACTGTCTGGACATTTCATGTTATGTTTAATTACACTAAGTGGCTACGACAAATACAGAATAATAATAATAAACAATTATAAGCTTCTAATAATGATGCATTTACATATAAGTAATAAATATATAAGATAAGTCGACTTTTAAAAGAACCCCGCATAAAATGTATAGAGCAAAAAGCCTTCCAGTGAAATTGTCTGATTATAACATTTGATAAGCATACCATATCATCTGAACTGAAGTAACAGAAACCCGAGCTCGACCGAACTTTGACGGAAAGGCCTTTTCGATGCATTTTGTGCGGGGGTCCATTAAAAATAAAACAAAAAGGGATAAATTTGATATGAATTATCATTTCAATCGTCATGCTAACGACTATTGTCAGAAATTTCTACCATGTTGTAGTTATGAATTAATCTGCTTAGAAAATTAACCGCCATTAAAGTGTATGTATGTATGTACAGTTAAGCGTGTTCACCAATAACTTTTTTTTACACATTATAAAGTATTCAACTTCATAAAAAATTATAGTAACCTATGACTATAAAGTTTCACTTTTGATTTTAATTTTTTGAAAGCATATGAATATGTACATGTATCCTAAAATGGCTAAGAAAAAAATACTTTAAAAAATTGGAGTAATGTATCTTTTCCAAAAAACGTTTCAAACAATAAAATCCATATACATATAGTACATGACTTAGAGGTCTTGATTGCGGTGAGCCGAAAATATACAATTTTTGAAAATCAAGGATAGCTACTGTTGAAAAGTTGCTACGTGTTATCACAAAAATAAAAAACTCTGTTGACTTTTTGAAATCCAAAATGGTCCTAAGACGTCGCAATGAGGTGAAAAAGTTTTAATTTCAAGAATTTACAAATTTTTCCTATGGTTACGATAATTATGGTAATTTTGTGTTATGTGCAGTTTTTGGTATTAAATGCTAATAAAAAATTAAAATTAGGAAAATATAACTTTTGTTTGAATTATATATTTTTTAAATAAGCATAGTTGACATTTTCTAAGATTTGGTTAATTTTTAATAAATTGTTATTTATGAAATTTCTTCGGTTTACACTGGAAAAGCAAGCTATAATTTTTTCAGACTTCAAAAAAATTTGTTCCTAGACTTTGCAGCTGTTTAAAAAAGTCATAAATCACTGAAATCACAAATTTTCAATAAACGTAACATCTGAGAAAATGTTTTTTCGAGATCTAAGGAAATCATGGCTTGCTTGTTAAGTGCAACTAATTATATTCCTTATACAGTGATTTATATTAATATCATGATACCCTTATTTTGCTTTAAGGGCATGTCTAACAAGAGTCACGTGACCAAACTAATGCTCGATTTTTAATCATTATTTTTGGAACGATTTACTCTTGCTGCAAATAAAATATCGCTCTGAAACTTTGGAAAATGCAAAAGGAAACAGTAACTTACGTTTGTATACATAATTTGGGTGGAAATTTGTAAAAAAAAATTCTCGAAGAAATTAAAACTAAAGCAACGTCGGAATTTTTTTCCAAACAACTTATATCCACACAAAATGAGATATCGAGTTTAAATTTGCGAAAATGACATAAACGGCACTGAGGAACGTTTTTATAGTCCTTATCATTTGCAGTTGAAAAAAATTTTAATGAAAAACTAAACTAGTAAATTTGGAGAATTACCGACCGTGCTGTAGAATCCGTGAGCAGCATTCCATTCTCGCAATCGAGATTTTTTGCGGTTAGGATGGATCAGGTCCTCCAAGACTCAAAGCACTTTTCGTGACAAAATTTTTGGTCGACTTGGGTACGAAGTACCGGTACACGACCGCCGGGGGCACCACATGTGCCACAACACAAACAAGCTTTCATGTCAGTGATAAGCACACACTCACATGCACGATAAATTTTCACGACGCGTGCTTGCGCGTGCTTGACGGAAGTGAGAAGTGGTGAAAAAGGCAAAAAAATAATACAAAATTTGTTAAAATTGATGTTCAGAAGATTGATGGGAAGTAAACTACAGCACGGGCTGGGCCCATTTTTTTGTATAACTAATATCTTCAATCTTTTTAACTATAAGATTAAACTGTCGATAATGATAAGGTTAGGTTGCTTTTAAACTCATTAATGCGCTTCAAATTTATTTATGTAATGCAATACCTACTTCACTTAACACCTTTTTCACTTTTCACAATATTATAATACATGCCATCGCCTGTCATTGTACAATCAAAATTGTAATAAATATTCACGCTTGCCGGTAAATAATAATGACACACAAACATACCGTGCTTATCGCTGACAAGATTTTTTTATTAGTGTGGCAGATGTGGTGCCACCGGCGGTCGTGTACCGGTATTTCGTAGCCAAAACTTTGTAACAGGCAAATGCATTGAGACTTGGAAGGCCTGCAGATTGCTTGAGTTAATTTTCCTCAGTTTGAGCAGGTTATCAACATTTATTTTGGGACCAAATACTTTTTCTGCAAATAAGATATGGCTCTGAAGCTTTCGAAAACGCAAAACAAAACAACTAACATTGTCTGTATACCTCATTTCGGTGGAAATTTGGAAGAAAATTTCTTTCCAAGAAATTAGAAACAAATATCGGCATTTATTGTGGAATCACTTATGACCACACGAAATAAAATATCGTGTAAAAATTTGGGGAAATAAAATGAACGACAATAAGGTACATTTCTATTGTCCTTATTATTAGCAATTAGGAACATTTTTTTCATAAGATAACAAATTTTAATTTTCCCAACCTGTTGTGAACTATCGCAGTTGGTAGTGTAGATTTGCTATTCCTTCTGAATCATAAAAATAATTGCAAATAAAGTATGAATTGCACATATGTGCAACCATTTTTTTTGTTCATTTCGTGAATATTTCATTTGTTATATTATAAACATATTTTCCTCTACATTCTCCAACGGCGCATAAATTTAGCTACTTTCATGAAAATTCTTTATTATTTATATAGCATGATAATTGAACTTGACCTTTTCAGACATTATTCGATTTTCTGTCACAGCCCCGCAAGACCGCAATTTTTCGCAGTATTTGCAGGTGATATAATATGTTTATTTGATTCTTTGATTCTTGATAGAGAATGAAAATAGATTTTGTTATTATTTTAACGTTAAATGAAATGATGCGTAAAATTTCGACTTTAAATGATTTTTTCCTTCCAAAGCAGGGCTCTATGTTTATGAGTTTATATTCTGTGAACTTGTTCGTTTTGAGGACCTAAAAATTCAGATACTTTACCATTTGACTTTGAACTAGAGCAAGAGATTTCGTTCTTGGGAGCCTGAAACGAAAAATAAAATAGTGGGTTAAAACTCGCTTTGAAAGAAGGTTTTTTGTTCCCAAAGACAGAAATTTTACCTGTGATGGTATATAATCTGTAAAATGGTTCGTTTGAAGGTCTCGAAAAAGCAGTATATTTATGATACCTCCTGCAAACATTGCAAAAGATTTGGGTCTTGAGGAGCTGTGAAAGAAGGTCAAAAAATGTCTAAACAGTGGACTATTCAGATGGATGTTTGTCCCCACAAAGTAGGCCTCTCATGTATAGTGTTTTATATTTAGTAAACTAGTTTGTTTTAAGGATCTGCAAATTCAGACACTTTGCCATTTGCCTTTAAACTACAGCAAGAGATTTCGTTCTCGGGAGCCTGGAATGAAAAATCGAATAGTGAGTAAAAACTCGCATTAAAAAAAAACATCACGTGCGTCCTAAAGTACGATCCAGGACAGATTTATGTGCAAACATCTTCGGTAAACGTTAACTGAAATTGAAATCTTACATAAAGCAGAAGTCAAAAAAATAACTTTCACTTTTCCATACACATATCAATATGTAGAAAAATACTGTACACGAAGTCAAAAGAATAACTGAAGGGCTCTTTTGAGCGGGTGAAGAGAAGCAAGACGCACGACACGACGCGTGTCTTAGAGCTTTGAAGGTCTCTCCACAATAGGACTTTATAAATCGACATAGTATCGACACAGTGCGAATCACGTTAATGCTGCATCAACGTTGTGGAGACAGCTTGCATTACACTTTCGAGCGATGGTTTCACTCGACTCAGGCGCGACTCCCCATACCGAGGTCTAAGATGTTTACACATCAAAAAAGTTTTTTGTTGCCATAAAGGCAGGATTTTCACCTGTGATGGTATATAATCTGTAAATCGGTTTGTTTAAAGGTCCTGACAAAGCAGAACATTTATAATATCACCTGCAAACATTAAAAAACATTTGGGCCTTGCGGGGCTGTGACAGAAAATCAAATACTATCTAAAGAGTGGACTTTTGAAATTGATGCTTGTCCCCCCAAAGCAGGGCTCTCATCTTTAGTGGTTTATATTCATTGAACTAATTTGCTTTGAAGACCTGAAAATTCAGACACTTCACCATTTAACTTTAAACTACAGCAAGATATCTTGTTATTGGGAGCCTGGGATGAAAAATAAAATAATGGTTAGAAACTCGCTTTAAAAAAAGGTTTTTGGTTACCAAAGGCAGGAATTTCACTTGAAATGGTATATGATTTGTGAAATGGTTTGCTTGAATTTCCTAAAAAATCAGATAATTCATAATATCGCCTCCAAACATAGCTAAAGATTTGGGTCTTGCGGGAATGTGGCAGAAAATCGAATGATGTCTAAAAAGTGGACTTTTTAAATTAATGTTTGTCCTCCAAAGCAAGGCTCTTATGTTTAGTGGCTTATGTTGTGCAAACTAGATCGTTTTACGTTTGCGAAATGTCAAACATTTTCTACAATTTCACCTGAATCTACTGCAAGAGATTTCGGTTTCAAGAGGTCATAGCAGGCAATCTAATATTGACTGAAAAGTGGACTTTTCATATTCACTTTTTCCCCCCTCAAGCAGGAATCTTATGTTTATTAGTTTATATTCTGTAAACTTGTTCGTTTGGAGGACCTCAACGTTCAGATACTTTATCATTCGACTTTAAACAACAGCAAGAGATTTCGTTAATGGGAGCTTGGGACGAAGAATCAAATAATGGGTAAAAACTTGCTTCAAAAAAAGGTTTTTTCCCGAAGGCAGGAATTATACTTGGAATGGTCTACAATCTGTAAACTGGTTCGTTTGAAGTTCCTAAAAAAGCAGAACAATCATAATATCACCTGCAAGCATTGCAAAAGATTTGGGTTCTGCGGGGCTGCGACAGAAAATCGAAAAATGTCTAAAAAGTGGACTTTTTAAATTGATTTCAGTCTCTTGCGAAGCAGGGCTCGTATGTTTAGTGGTTTATATTGTGCGAACTAGTTCGTTTTGAGATCTCGAAATGTTAGGCATTTTACAATTTCACCTGAAATTACTGCAAGAGATTTCGATCTGGATAGGTGATGGCAGGAAATCGAATATTGCCTAAAAAGTCGACTTTTTAAATTGATCCTCCCTCCCACCCACCCAAAGCAGGGCTTTTATATTTATTGGCCTATATTCTGTGAACTCGTTCATTTTGAGAATCCAAAAATTCAGACACTCCACCACTTGACTTAAACTACGTCAAGAGATTTCCTTCTTGGGAGCCTGGAACGAAAAATAAAATAGTGGGTAAAAACTCGCTTCAAAAAAAAAACTTTTTAGTTTTCAAAGGCAGGAATTTCACTTTGAATGGTATGTGATTTGTAAATTAGTTTGTTTGAAGTCCATGAAAAAGCAGAACGATCATAATATCACCTGCAAGCATTGCAAAAGATTTGGGTCTTGTCTTGTATGTTTAGTGGTTTATATTGTGCGAACTAGTTCGTTTTTCGATTTCGAAATGTCAGGCATTTTACAATTTCTCCTAAAATTACCGCAAGAGATTTCGGTCTGGATAGGTGATGACAGGAAATCGAATATTGCCTAAAAAGTCGACTTTTTAAATTGATCCCCCCTCACCCACCCAAAGCAGGGCTTTTATATTTATTGGCCTATATTCTGTAAACTTGTTGATTTCGAGAATTTAAAAATTCAGACACTTCACCACTTGACTTAAACTATGGCAAGAGATTTCCTTCTTGGGAGTCTGGAACGAAAAATCAAATAGTGGGTAAAAGCTCGCTTCAAAAAAAGGTTTTTTTGTTTCCAAAGGCAGGAATTTCACTTCGAATGGTTTTATGATTTGTGAGCTAGTTTGTTTGAAGTTCCTTAGAAAGCAGAACAATCATAATATTACCTGCATGCATTGCAAAAGATTTAGGTCTTGCTGGGCTGTGACAGAAAATCGAAAAATGTCTAAAAAGTGGACTTTTTAAATTGATTTCAGTCTCTTGCGAAGCAGGGCTTTTATGTTTAGAAGTTTATATTGTGCAAACTAGTTCCTTTTGAGGCCCCGAAATGTCAGGCATCTTATAATTTCGCCTGAAATTATTGAAAGATATTTCGGTTTGGAGAGGTGATGGCAGGAAATCGAATATTGCCTAAATAAGTCGACTTTTTAAATTAATCCCCCCCCCCTCCCCAAAGCAGGGCTTTCACGTTTATTGACTTATATTCTGTCAACTTGTTAGTTTTAAGAAGTTAAAAATTCAGACAATTTACCATTTGACTTTAGCCTACAGCAAGAGATTTTGTTATTGGGAGCCTAGGACAAAAAATCAAATAGTGGGTAAGAATTCGCTTTAAAAAAAGGTTTTTTTTCTCTAGAAGGCAGAAATTTCACTCCTTGTGGTTTGTGATCCATAAGCTGGTTCGTATGTAGGCCACGAAAATGCAGAAAATTCATAATATCACCTGCACATATTGCAAAACATTGGGGTCTTACGGAGAGAAGCAAACGTCGCTAATCAACGTCTAGAAATAACAAAAACCACCAGACGTGGCTCATCGATGTTCAAAC
>JAUMHM010084525.1:0-12337 GCA_032362435.1 Melikaiella ostensackeni
AACGCTCCACTCATGTAAAGTCGGCGTTCCCGGTTCAAATCCGGGCCGAGGTGGATTTTTTCTCATTTCTCCAAAAACCAGTTTGACCAGTAATCGATACAAGAACATCAAAATATTAATTAATTTAGCAAAATATTCGTATTTATGTCGACACAGTACGTGGTGGTAATGCGTCGAAAGCAACTCATAAAATCGACTTATGCATTCGTTATAATGGGGTGGAACAAAATGACTATGATTGTTTAAAGTTTAATTATCTATTTTTTACAACCTTGGCTTGAAAAATTTACACTGTGGTTGAACACTAAGCACATCATAACTCAGATTTTCCAGGACTTTAAGTTCTGAAAAAGTTAAGGCTGCTTCTCTTTGCATCGCTTCAAACACCTTAGAAAGATGTGCAGATGTGATGATCTGAAAGGAAGAATATGTTTCATTATATTCAGTATAAATATTCGAACTATTATTTCAAAATATATGTTCAAATTGCATAATTTATCTCATTTAAATTCTTCAAAAGAGGCTCCATTCTAGTAAAATAAATTGTATTTTGCCAAAAAATTGATCAGGAAAATTTTGTAATTGGAGTATTTATTAATAATTTCTCGACTTACGGCAATGTGAGGAGCAACAAGTCGAATCGACAGCACATATAGCATGAGGTAGCCCCGAATATACAATTCCTTTATATTTTTTTGGTTTGCATACAGGGGCAGGGGGGTCGTCTATGTCTGGCTGTGCATCCACAGCTCCAACGAGTAGAGCCACACACAGCAGAGTGAAGAAGGCGACAATTGCAAGACTCATGTTTTATTGTTTATCGAATATGGACAACTGAATACCTCTTCTGCTTCGGTTGCAGCTTATATACAGAATTTCCCTCCCATGAAAGCAACGGCAGGGGCAGATCCAGCTCTGTTTTACGGGGGGGGGGCATCTTGAGGCTATACTTCTCCCTCCACTCAAAACACCATTCAAATCTGGCTTTTAGGGTGGGGGCAAGCCCCGCCTGTGCAACGGCGGATCTATAACCCATCAAATTGAAATTTTATCAGGGAAAAACGAATTTAAGAAACTTAGCTCTTTGAAACACGTGAGTCAAATTACGGCATATTTTCCGCATGGAGGGAGGCTAGCCAATAAACCGGATCCACATACGGACCATAACGAAACTGAAAACAAGAACAAGAAAAAGGAGAAATGTAAATTAAATACACGTGTATAATTTTTGCTTCAATTCTCTAATATTCCCAGTTTTTACAAATAATGTAAGATTTTTTATTCAAATTTATGAAAGAAAAAATCAATTTTTTCAAATTCTCTACAATTGAAAGAATTCATTTCCAGGAAATTATTTCACAATTTGGTTTCGAGCCTTCATTATGTACTGAATATACTTTGCAGTATAGTTTATGGAATATATAATACATACATTCCGTGAATTATTCTAAAAAGTATATTCAGTACATTATGAAGGCTCGACACCAAATATATGTAATTATAATTATTATATAATACACGAGGGCTCCCAGAGCCTGCCAAAAGAGCCTCTAGAACCTTCCGCAATTAAATAAATTAAAAGTAATATTATTAAAATTATTAGTGTCTTTTGAAATGCAATATATTTGGATAAGAATCAATCTAAAATTAAAGTAAAATGTATGTTCTTTAAAATTTCAATAGATAAGGCACAAACAGAACGTATGAGAATAAGCTAAAGAAAATATTAACATGTATCATGAAAGAGAAGATATAAAACATGCAATTAATAAACCGTACAGCGGGGGTTCTCCTTTTCCAGGAAAAATAAAATAACTTTTAAAGGGGGTCCTTTTCAATTTTTTCAACAACTACAATTATTTTTATTCACTTCTGATAGCAATCAGTAAAAAAATGTGTGAGCAATAATATACCTATTTCGGTGTTTAGCGCGCAAAGCGCATTTAGGGGGTGTAACCCCCTAGTATTTATACGGAATAATATCTATAGTTTAAAGAGAAAAATACTGAAAAATCAAACCAATAAATCTAAAATATTTTGGATGAAAGTAATTTTTATTTCTGAAACAGCCAGCAACTGTATTCTTGATTCCTGGATTTTCATATCTTTCAATTCACTGTACAACAAAATACATTCGACCTATATGTCCATGAAATGGAAGGTATCTTTTTCGAAGTCGTTTCTCGTGCTGAATTCTAATCTGACCTAAATTTTTTGCCTGCACGTTAGGTTTTTCAAGATTTTTTGAGTTAGAGTATTTATGCTTATTCAAGGAGATTAATTGTACTTGAATTCTGTTAAATTCATCGGAATCTCTTTAAAGTGGAATTATTTCTAAAATTTATTTTAATTCCCTCGAATTCGCTTGAAGTCCCTCGAATTCCCTTAAATTTTCTTAAACTCCCTCTAATTCTATTAAATTGCCTCGAATTCGCTTAAATTCTTCGGAATTAGCTTGATTTCGTTTGAGTTCTCTAGAAATCTCTTGAATTCCCATGAATTTCCATGAATTTCATGAATTCTCTTGAATTATCCTGAATTCGCGTGGATCCTTCTGAGTTCCATTGAATTTGCTAGAATTTTATTCAGTTTCGTCGAATTCCATTGAACTCATCATTACCTTGAATTAATTTGACTTCTCTTGAATCAACCTGAATTCGCTGAAATTCTCTTGAATTCAGGTCATTTCTTTTCAATTTGCTAGAGATCCATTTGAGTTCAGTCCTAAAGAAATTTCAATGAATTTAACAGAATTCGAGTACAATTATTCGCATTGAATAAGCCTAAATTGTCCAATTCTTAACGGGACATAAAGGGATGGTTTCTATGTCACGTATCTTGTGAACGGTCAATGCTGGAACTATAAACGGTTTTAGTTTTTTTTCCGTTAAAAAAGGAAGAAAATGACCTCTATTTTAAATAGAATGAGTTTATATTCATCTTAATGTGATGTTTAAAAAAACGTATTTCTTTCACGTTTTTTGTGATGATTTCGAGAAGCGTTTGAGCTATCGCAAAAGTAAGGTGCGCATTGGATTTAGCGTTAAAAATACATTGAAATCATGTTTTAGTTGTCCTCAAAAAATTTTCTGCATCCATTTATAGAGTGATACGTGATTTTTCTAAAACAACTTTGACTCAAAAAAACGATTACTTGTACCAAGTGAATTTTACTTAGCTGAAGTAAATTAAAGTATTGAATACGTGCAAAGAAATATTTATTTGAGAAAAATTAATATATGCATTTTGAATGAAAAAATTATTTATTTCAGCCAGAAATTTTAGTGGGATTAAGCTAACATTATTTGATTCAAAAGTGCGAGCCATTGGTCGTAGGGTAATATTTCTTTGAATGAAAGAAATGTTAATTGAAGACAAAAATATGTTTTTTAGTACAAATAAATGACACGCTGTTCCGCATGAGTGTGCTATGAATGGAAATGAATATTTCTTTGAACTGAGAAAATGCGCACTGATGAAAATAGATGTATTTTAAAGTAAAGCAAATGTTTTATAGGCTCAAGAAACTATTTCTCACATCAAATTTTTGAATATTTGAAGCAAAGAATATCCCAAACATTCAAATAAATAGTTCTTTGGCCTAAAACATGTGCGAGTGCAATAAAGTTCATACTTCAATGGTAGTACATATTTTCCTACATGAACTAGTGGATTCTTTCATCTTAAATTATAATTATCATTGTCATTATTATACATATTTAATTTAAACAATTCACATAATTTGAAATCTTGATGAACTTAAAACAGAAAAATTCGATGAAAAATTTACCTCCAGCAGGAACCGAACTTGGGTCCGTCGAGTGTCAAGTCTACAGCGATAACCACGCAGGTGATGCGACATGGAAACTTTCAAGTCGGAAAGCTGTATTTAAAGCTCGAACACAAATGCCAAACAAATGTTTCTTTAAATCAAATACATGAATGTTGAATTTAACAACATATTTGTTTGATTTAAAGAAGTTTTCAACTGAGACAAATTACGCAAACATTCATTTAAAAAAATGTATTTATTTTAGTTGAATGAATATGCATTTATGTTAATGAAATATTCATTTGATTGGAAGAAACGTTCGTTTGAAATAGTCTCCTTGGTATTTGACATTGAAAGAAATATTTCTTTCAACCAAATTAATAAATAGTCAATTCGACAAGAAATATTTATTTGAGGAAAATAAATATATGTACTTTGAATGAAAAAATTATTTATTTCAGGCGAAGAAATTTTAGTAGGATCAAGTTAACATTATTTGATTCAAAAGTACGAGCTATTGGTCGTAGGGTATGCTTGTTTGATTAAAATAATTTAATATTACTAATTGAAAAAAAACATTTGATTGAACTAAGCAAATAAATCTTCATGTAAGCACAATATTTCATTCATCTAAAGAAATGCTTTATTGGTATAAATGCCATTAGCTCTTTGTATCAAATAAGTATTTTTTCAACTTATGATTATTTTTTTAGAATTTATTAATAATTTCTTTGATTTAAATAAACTAAAAGACTTGACTCAAGTATGGACACATTAATTGATCCAAATGCGTCCTGATCAATTCAAAGAATTAAACTCAGTGAATCAAATAAATATTTCTTTGAAGGACAAATCAGATTTCAACGAATCTAGACCCTTTGAGTTAAAGAAATCATTTTCTTGAATGTACGAAATATTCATTTTTATCAAGAAAATACAGTCATAGAATTAATTTCTTTAGATCAGCAAGAAGTACTCGTATATGTTTGGTTAAAAAAAAATTACTCCCGCAAAAGAATATTTTCTTAATCCTAAGAAATAGGATTTAAGGAAATGCATTTACTTGGTTCCAAAATTTATTTTTTTTCAGTGATGTAATAAATTTACGAACCCGTATTGAAAAAACTCCTATCTTTACCGAAGTCGTGAGTTTGATTATTTTTTCGATAAAATTTCGTAAAAAATAAACCAATGTATACATTGGAAGAGTTAGAGAAAAACTCTTTAGAACGCATACATTTTTTAGAGCCTATAGTTTTATTGTATACTAAATTTTATCGGAAATGTGTACAGAACTCTGACGCAGCAATTTAAAAAATTATACTCACGACTTCGGCAGAGATTGGGAATTTTTTAAATACAAATTCATAAAGGTTTTAAGTTTTTGAAATCTTATATATAGTATATATAAGGGTGACCCAAAATTTTCCTTGCTTTTTCCAGTCTGTGAGATTCCTGGAGGAAAAATAATTACATTTTTTTTATCGGTCACTATTATGTGCCCGAGGGGCCTTTGAAATTAACATGGGCTTTTAAGTGGGAATAGCTTAGTTCTCGAGAAAATAGGAAAAACAACTGCTTGTTATAACTTTTTATAAATCAACTTTCATTCACTTCTTAAGAAATGTTCAAGGAATAATTTTTAGCCCAGAAGTTTTAATTTTTACCCTCCTAACCTCTTTGTATTCTGCTCGGAAAATGCCTTATAGATGGAAAATGGCAGTTTTATGTAAAATTCATGCTAAAAGCAGAATTTTTTTGAATGTTTTCAGCATGAATTATTTTTATTCGATAAGTGACAACGTTTCAAGAATTTTTAAAATAGGTAATTTTATATTGTTCAAACAATTATTATTTATTTAAAAAATTGTTTTCTCAACTGTAAACTATGAAAAATGAGTATTTTCTGGGATTCATAACGCAAAAAAATGAATTTTAAATTATTTAAATTTTTTTCGGAATCAATGGCACACTCAATGAATGTTAGGAGTAATAGTTTTCGTTTGAAACATTTTTTAATTGTTTTTACTTTTTTTCAGTAAACTATGTATGTAACTTTTATTGTGGGCTTGATGAGGCTGTTAATTTATGTTTGGAAAAAGGGTAGCTAATAATTTTTTTTTAGACAGTTCCTATGCTGCTTGACAGTGAGGTTGAATGAAACGGTAGCATCGGCTCAAAGAACGTTGTATGCACAGAGATTTTGACTCACTGAAATCCATGTTCACACTGTTAGTTTTTTTGATTCGGAAATTCGTCCGCGTTGGTACAGAAATCGGATTTTGGATTTCTATTTTCATGCGGATTTTTCGCAAAAAAAATGTGTGTCGTACTGTGATATTGCGAACTTCAACTTTGATTTCCCAGGAGTAGAATAATTTGTTTGCATGAGACATTTGTTTATTCTCATTTAGCAACGCTGTATCTCGGGAGCTAATTTTCATTCTTGTAAAAAATTGAAGATTCGATTTTCAATCGCCATCCAATGCCGATTTTGAAAACTCATGAATTTTTAATCTCAAAATTCTCAGTGTCACTTTCAGATTGTCAACTTCCACATGAATTTCCTCGAACAAGGATACATTTCTTTAAGGAGACTTCGGCGTTTTTCAAAAAAATCACTGACGATTCTGAAACTTGGAGATTACCTAAATAAAGTATGCCAAATTCATTTGGAAAAAAGAAATACTATGGTTGATGACGTCATTTTCGAAAAAATCGCTACCGAAAAAGTACCAGTTTATCACGTAGTATTATGGGACTCCTGAGCAAAATCGAGCAAACTCCGGAACAAAATCACGAGTCCCCGTAAATCAAATATGTACTGATACTTTCGATTACGAGCAATCTATTAGTTCCATAAAAACAAGGGGTTGACGACTTCCATCAAGAGAAAATTGCGAGAAGGGACGTCACGTTCACACGAGGCGCTTAGGTCAAATCAATAAATTTTTACCATCGCTTCTTTTTGGCGACTTTTTCGCGATTTCTTACTCTTCTACTTAGATGGGATTGTAAAACGTATAATTATCAAAAAAATAAGTAGCAATAAGCATTCATATAAAACGTGCCCTCACGGTGCCCCTCACTTTATACGACACCAAACGCCCAAGCCTCCTTAATCAAAATTTTTTGGCCTCAATTCAGCACCACTTCAGTTCAAGAGTGGACTTTTGTTTCATCTCTAAATGGTGATTTTGATTTTACAGAATGTTATTTCGTTCTTTTGAGAAATTCCCACTTTGTTGGCTTTCTAGTTCTGTACTGCCACCCTTCTTTTATGGAAGTATATTTCCAGAAGTATAATCAATTTGAAGAATGTTATTTAAATTTCTTATATAACTATTTAGCACCTTGTACTGTAGTGAACCCATTTAATACCTTTCCTGTGCTGTCGTAAGTATACATATTCAAAACAAAAGATAAGCGAATTTTTGAGACATGAACTCGACCGTGGAAAGAGATTGTTGATCTGTTGTTAATTGACCTTTTTCAAATAATAAAGTCCCATGATCCCATCATTGCTGTCTTAACACCGACCATTAGGAGAGGGGAACCTGAACAGCAATTCGCAAACATAATAATTAACATTTTTTGAATTCAAGCAAGATGGATATGTACATAGCAAGTCGAATAGTTTATACATGTGTATACATTTGTATACAGCCGAAAATAAATTTATATGTTTTCGCTAAGCAATTAGTATATTTTTCCACTACGGAATTAGTAAATACTCGTATTTCGACTAATCCAATTAGTAATTTTTGATTAACCTTTACTGACTCACTTTTCTCTCACTGAATGAGTAGAATTTCACCACTAATTAGTCAAATTTTACTAATTTACATTTAGGGCTCACCTCTCATCTTCGAGATAGGACGTGTAAAAGTTACACGAAGTTATCCTACAAAAAAGTTACCCTATTAAACTCTACAAAGGAATTTTGAGCACAAATGACTCGAAAAATGTGTATGGCCTTCAGCGATTGACGTACCTTAGATTTTTGTTCGACGCTTATAGTTGTTCTTACAAATCGTCAAACTTAAGAAATTCCTTAAGTGAACAATCATTGTACCGATTACCCTATTTCCATAAAAATGTACGTATAAAATGCTTACAAATAAATTTACTTATTTCGCGTTTTTGAACATAGACAATTTCTTGTGTGGAATCATTTTTTTTTCAAGAATGATATATTGACACAAGAAATTGCCATCCAACAACACATTCGTGAATTTTATCAAAAATTATTATGAAATAAATCAATTTTTTGAACATATAACATTTTTCTTTTCTGGAGAGTCGCTTCTTTTCATATTGAAAATAATATTATTACCAAGGAAATTGCTATTTAACCACATATAGTAATAATTATAATTGTATTTATCAATTCTTCTAAATAAAATCGCTGTTTTTGGCCTCTCTTAACTTATAAGGTTCTTTTTCTCGGCGAAATAGTTCTTAATATAAGAATAAGTGATTTCGCTGAGAAGAAGAATCTTATGAGTAAAAGAAGGCTAAGACTGTAAATTTGTTCATAAGAATTTTTAAAAACAATGATAAATATGTTGTTGAATGGCAGTCCATTGTATCAGGATATTATTCTTCAGATGAAAAGAAATGATTCTGCAGAAAAGAAAAATTTTCTTTGTTCAAAACTGCTATATAAGTGTATTTTCCTATAATAATTGTCCATAAAAAATGTTTATAACAATGACAATTGTTGTTGAAAGACAGTATATTGTGACAAAATATTATTTTTCACATGAAAAGAAATGATTCCGCGGAAAATAATTTTTTTTAAATATTTGTGCATAAAACTAGTTTTACGACATTCAAATAACAACCGATTGAACGTTTTCATGTTGTCGTTGAATCCGCCTATGTTGAAGTTATTTTATTGGACGATTGAAAAAATATGTAGCTTCAAAGTCTAAGGTTTTTCCAGCAAAATCATCGTTTCGAAATATTGTGTTCTACTGATTGTGAATTCTAGTAAATTGTTCCTAAAAATTTTTTAAACTGATAAACTCAAGAGCACATCATACTCATTACAACTGGACCAAGGACACGAATAAATATTACGTGATTGCTGAGTAATTATAAAAAATGTTCATCCGTTGAATGGAAATTTCTGCGAAGCTAAAATACGCGATTCATCGCGTGCGTTAATTTGGTATCATAATCATTCTTTAAAGAAATAAATATTTGACCTTCATAAATAAAGGTCAAAAATTTTTTTTTCTTCATCCCAGATAAAAAATAGAGGATATATTATCTGTAAAAAGAAACAGAAAATACAAATATCCATGGAATCCATGTTGGCTGCGCCGTCCCTGATTTTAACAAATAGTAAATACCAAGTTCGGACGCTTAAAAGTAGGTTATTCTTTTTTTTGGAGTTGCGATAATTTTTCAGAACAATGTTCTTAACCTCGTTATTTAATTAGTAATTCAGAAGTTAGTATTTGAATTGAAATGTCAAAATTAAACTTTATTGATTTCAGAATTTCCGAATGAAAAAAACTAACACTATGAACATAGATTCCAGCAAGTCAAAATCTCTGTTCACATAACGTTCTTTCAGCCGGTGCTTCAGTTATATACATAATCGACCCCCAGGAAAAAAAGTTTTATGCAGATTGTTTTTGCATGACCGAAATCAAAAAAGATAAACCTTCGCATTGACTTTATTTTTATTTTATCGAATTTGAAAAGATTTCGAAAAATTTTGCGGAATATTAAATACTTTCATGGGATTTAAAATTATGCTGTAACATTTCAAGTGTTTCAACACACGATGCTAAAGAGTTTTTAAGAATTTAGGAAATTCAAAAATAATTCAAAAGATTTCGAAAGATCTCATACTGGATCTTGAAGTTTTTCAAAAAGGTTATAAAGAATTTCGAAGTATTTCAAGTGCTTTCAGAAATTCTCTAAAGATTTCCAGGCCCGGTATGAAGGCTTGCATTCAAAACGATTGAAAAAGTTCAATCGTTTTCAATCCTCGATTTGCCATTTTTTTCGAATCCGTTAAATGAGGTATGAAATGAGAAAGATTGAATCGATTTCAATCGGTGAAACACAACCTAAAATAAACTTTAAAAAATTATTTGTACTTTACGTTCAGAAACACACTTGAAGTATGAAATTCAAGAGACCTGGTAAGATTTTGCATTAAACTGCATTACCTCATTGGTAAATACTTGCCTTAATCAAATTCTCTATCGCAGGAAAATAAAATAAAATCGTGACAAAAAATATGTAAAATCACTTTTCGCCACAACTTCATGAGTGAAAATCAATCCTAATGACGTAAAGTGACCAACCCAATGTCTTAAAAAGATTTTTATTTAATAATTATGCCATAAACGTTGAATTCAAATATTGAAAATTATTTTATTGAATATAATTGAGAACTGTAGTTTTCAATCCTTTTAGAAAGTATTCAAGAGTTTAAAAAAAAATGTCGAAATATTGCATTGAAATTGATTGAAATTTTTCATCCTATATCTCATTTCATGAATTCAAAAAAATGCAGAGTCAAGGTTTCTAATGGATTGAATAATTGCTTTATTCACATTGGACTGGTAAATCTTCAATCGATTCCAATGGACGCCTTCTTACGGAGGAAATTTTACGGCGTTTCATAAGAAGCCATGAGATCTTAAAGGAATTTTACAGTATTTTAAATTCTTAATGGATTTCATGAGATTTTATAAAGGACTTCAAGGGACTTTTATTCATAAGCACAGCGAAGCTCTCAGATGAAAATATAGTGGAAAATTAATCAAACAACCTTAAAAAAATCATAGTCATTTTAGCGATCATAAGTCTATTTCATGAGTTGTTTTCGACGCTGTCCCACCACGCATTATGTCGACAAACATGGACAAATTTTTATGTATCATGAAGTTTATCGTTTACTGTTCAAACAATGAGACGCCGAATTTCATTTTGAAATTATTCTTTGATGTAGAGCGAAAAAGGTACCTTTATTGAATCTGAATATAAATTAGAGTAAACTAAAAAGCAATTTAATTAAATCACATTGCTTTTTAGAAAAAAAAAATTCGCTGAGCATATCTCGAATTTTGAGCATACGCCAGATGTCCAAGATTTCAAAAGATTTGAAGGGTCTTTAGAGGATTTCAAAGAATTAAAAAGAATTTAAGGCATTTGAATGTACTTTGAGAGATATTTGCACTTGAGTGAATATAACGTCTATCTGAATGATAATTTAAAATTATAATTTGTACATATGCTCGTGCAGGAATCTTGATGTGGGCCTAGTGGAGTTCTCGCCAATTTTTCCCACTTATAGTGTGGCCCTGGTGTGGAAAACTGGCTAGAGCCTGACAAGGCTTCAACACTTTCGCAGATCAGTGCCTTCTGTAAGGAGAACTGGTCAATGCCCCATTAAAAAATAAAGAACCATTCCAGAAAATTATAATGAATGTTTGATTATTTTGCTGTTGAATATTCTATAATTATTTATCATTTAATCAATACTATTTTCATGGTTACATTCGTAATCCGTGCATTTAAGTACATCGATATAAAAGAGGTTTCAAAAATATTAAGAATGTATAAACTTATGCTCAAAATAACCTCAATCTTTATCGAATTTGTGAGTGGAATAATTTTAAAAACTGCTGCGTTGGAGTTATGTGTATCTTTCCGATAAAATTAGGTATACACAATAATACTATGTACATATCACTAGAAAATGTGTGCATACTAAAAAATGTTGCCTAATCTCTTCCGGCGTTATTCAAAAGATTCAACAATATTTTTCTAATTTTTACATTATTAGCTATATGAGATTTCAAAAACATGAAAAATGCATGAACTTGTATCTTAAGAATTCCTAGTCACTACCGAAGTCGTGAGCTTGATAATTTTTTAAATTTCTGCGTTGGAGTTCTATGCATCTTTCCGATAAAATTTATTATACAGTAAAACTATGTATCTCTAAGTAAAATTTAATATACAATAAAACTATATACCTCTGAGAAATGTGCGCGTGATAAAAATACATAGTTCCAAATCTCTTCTGGCAAAAAATAGCTTTTTTATTTTTTTTTACATTATATAAATCAGACCTGCCCAGCGAGGGGAAATTCCCGACCAAACCATTTAGAGCCTATATGGAGCGCTTCCACTTCCAGTTCTTCCGAAGAGCTAGAGTAGGCTGAAGTAGTGGGAGAGTCGCGTGGTAGTCCCTCGATTCAGTGACGTAGCGTAGTCCCGAAGATACGAAATCTCTGTAGGGGTGCTTCTGGGGCGACTAACTTTTCAATGTAAAATTTAAATAGCAACTAGTTTTGATTATTTTATAACAGTAATTTAACATTTACACTGAAAGTCTCTAATAGGTCAGTCTGCAATATATTATTCCAAGAATTTCGTTTAAGGACCAGGAGGCGTAGGGGTAAAGAGAGCGTGAGTCTAAAGCCAGCAAACTCGTCCAGTACCGCACTAACAAAGCGGACTGTATCACAAGTGCATAATTTCGTCAGTTCGCACGGTCCGAACTTCGCTCCGTTCGCTTTCAGTGTTTAC
>JAUMHM010084526.1:0-12334 GCA_032362435.1 Melikaiella ostensackeni
CGCAGCGACTGCATGAGATAATTTGTAGATAATACTGTCCTCTTCATTTTTTGTTCGAAAATTTTTTCTCTGTAACAGGCCGTCCTCATGGAAAATCAAATCCAAAAACTTCTTGACTTTTTCCAAAATCCCCAAAGGGAGGAGTCCCGAAAACTTGGTTTCGTGCTATTTCCATGCCTCACTAACGGTTTATGAAATTAAATAGCTTCGGTCATTTTTTTTTTTTTAACAATTTTTTCATGACGGATTTACTGTACTATGCTGCCCACAATATAATTAATTTAAAACACTAATAATAATGTACTGCATGTCCAGATGTGGATTATCTGACTTTGATATAATGACTATAATGTCTTTTTGATTTAACTTTCAAAATGTTTATCACTTCTCAACTCCAGTGCTATTTTCAAATCTCTGTATTTCTGACTGCTTCAGAGTCTTGTTTCTATAACTATACAGGATATGTATCCTGATGAGGTCCGGCGTCGCTGGACGAAAGGTCATATAATAAATTATTGATAAATATAAACGACAAGTAGAACAAAAAACGTTGGGACATTGACAAACCTAAAAATGAAACAACCTTCGTTCTCTTTCTGAAAACGAAATTGGAAGATATTTTATTTTTCTTCTGAAAATAAGACATACTAGAAAAAGCTTTTACTTTGTTTTTGATACAGAAATCTATGGAAACAAGATAAAATTGGAAGGGACTTTGGCCGTATTCATGGAAATGAAGCAAAATTTTAAGAAAAGTTCACTGCAATTCAGATAATCGAAAAAGTTTGGTTCTTATCTAACATTGAAGAATATTATTATTCTGCTTCTACTTCTTATTTTTAATAATAATATTAGAAGAAACTTTCTTTTATCTTTTGATACTTTTTCATAGTTTCCACATACTTTTACACTTTTCATCCGAAGGTGTAACCAATAGAAGCCTCGCTAGACATGGTCAGGCTTGTGCACTGATTGTAGATTGATTTTAGGTGTAACAATTTTCAGCTTTCTATTTCATTGTAGGTCTTGTACGCAGAGCACTAGTTTTATTCCTGGAAATGAATCAGATTTGAAAGAAAGTCTTACTCTGTTTCAGATTTCAAAACGATAATCGAAAAAACTTTCATTTTTTTTGTTGGAAGATAAAATTAACATGATGTTTGAGAATTAAACGTATTTGGAGAAACTTCCACTTTTTTCTTAAAATGCGCGGACGAACGTCCATCCGAGCACAAAGATGATAAGGTTTCGAGATCCTCAGTATAACAGCAGAGAGGTAGGTGATGTACAGTTGAGAGCTAGGTGAAGTGTATACAAAATCTATGATTTGATGATTAATATTGGGATCCTTGGTGGAAACTCGAAATATTAATTACAGAATTGGGAAGAGAGTATAATATAAAAATACAGTCATCTAGACACCACTATCTTTAGGTTGCCAGATCAAGATACATACATTCTAAGTTTTTCTTGGCGATCGCTTCTGAAAATGATTTTTTTCGTGTAGCTACATGGTATGTGACTTTATCCTTATTTCTAATATCGAAGAAAATTGGAAGAGTGTTTCATTTAAACATAAAATTATAGGAGTACTCAGTTTTGTTTCTGAATTTACATCAAAATTGGGAGAGGAGTTCAATTTGTTTCAGATATATCGAAACAAAAATGGAGAAAATTTAGTTCTGCTTCACGAATTGGAAGATGTTTTGATTTTTTCTATGAAAATGAAACATACCAAAAAAAACTTTCACTTCGGTATTGTCATGCAAAAACAGTAAGAGAACATAACTTTCATTATGAAGTCAAAATGAAATTAAAAGAGTTTCATTGTTTCGTTTCTGAAAAAGGAAGCGTGACTAAAAGAGGGTCTTACTTTTTTTGCATACTAACTAATATCGTCATTGATGCTGAAAACTGCTTTGAGACTTTAACTCTGTTTATAATATCGAAATGAAATTATAATAGACTTTCTTTTTGTTCAATATCAAATTAAACTAAACGAGATGAAAATTTCTTAAATACTGCTCAAACATTTTTAGAAATTTTACCATATGTTTTAAAGGTTTGAAACAGTGATTATTTTATTTGCCTCAAACTGGAATATATAATTCGGAGTGAAACATTATAAACGTATAGGTGTTGTCATGCATGAATTAAAAATTATACGTGGATGATTATGCGAATTTGGGTAAGAAGGCGACAATTGAATGTTTCAATTTATTTTATCCAAAAACGGTTTTTCTCATATTAATTCTGTCTAATTTCAGCGAATGTTTTAGAGACATAGGACAAATTACTAGTTTTCGTATCATTCGTTTGTCCGGAGGGGAAATGGAAGTGGAACTAATCCAACAGATGGCGCTCCGGTCAGGTAGGCTGGATTTTGCACTGCCATGCATTAGAGAAATTCAAAAAAATGATTATAAACGTAATTCCATTTACAAATAAAAATGCAAAAAATATGCAAAAATAAGAGTAACTGTGTCTAATCATTCTAAAAAAGTCATGAAAACATGTAGTTTAATACCAATAAAATGTAATTTTAAGATTCGTTTGAAAACTGTTCGTATTTAATATTTTTATTATTTATTTTGTTAAGATGATTGACTATATATATGAATTGTTCGAATTTTTTCAAATTGTGATGATTGAATTAAAAATATTCAAGACCTCATTGACAAAAAAAGTGAAGAAAAATTTTTTTTAGAATGACTGATCAGAATTACAAAAAATATATTTCTTTTGTTTAATATAAATAATATAATAATTATAATATAAATAATATTAAATTATATAAAAAATGTCAGAATTCTTGTAGGGTATAATTTTGTAAAAGTCAATGACAAGACTGATTAATGAAAAATACATTTATTTTGGACTGGACATTATATGCTTTCTTTATACATTAATAGATCATATATCAATAGAACAGGTCTTCAAATAATTCATTTGTTGCTTGGCCTCGCTAGCTTCTTTGTGGCAGCATTTAACTTCTCTTTATCTCGAATGTGAAGCATTTCGTTTTTGGTTAATTCCCGCATTCTTAAACTTAAATGGGTGTGAATTATAATCGCAATCAATTCCGCAGTATGTTGTTTACAAGGGAATGAAAATACATTATTGGTTGTGACGTCATAAACGTGCAAGTGAACAAACCATCTGCTATACTTGGAATTTCTCTTGAAAATTAAAGTAGAATTTCTAATTATAAATATATTTATATAACTGCAGACCTCATAATTATTAAAAATAAACAGAATATAATCTGTGTGATGGAATGCGTACCGTACTAATAACAGTTCCGCCAGGCCCTCTAATCTCCGACTTTCAAATGATGTCCGATTCTGAAAAGTGTTTTTCTCAAACTGGATCCTTATATTTGGAAACGATGTCGTCCCGTAGTATGGCTTTTTGCCACAGCTTAATTATTTTCGGATTTTGCTGTAAGACAAAAAAATGATATTTGTTTTCGTTGCTGCCATAACCTGACTTGCAACCATGAGCTACGCATTTGACCCCCATGTTTCCCGCACTTATGAAAATGAAAAAAAAATTGTTGCAAAAATTGAAATTTCCATTGGGCTACACACTTTTGAGAATTATTTTGAGAATTTTTAAACACACGAGTCATTTTTTAATTATTTCTTTAATTTTTCCAATGCATAGCAATGCAAAAGCCAGCCTACATGATCGAAGTTCCATCTGTTGGATTAGTTTCACAGCCATTTCCCTCCCGGATCGTAAAAGAACATGAAAATTGAAGGCGATGCATAAGGCTGATTACTAGCAACTTTAATGGGGGTGGAACCAGGCCCTAACCTCAAAATTGAATTGGCAGATTTTACTCCATAAATACTAGAATTACATCTTTGTTAGATACTTAGGGCCTACTTCTGTTTTGAAGCAAGTCTGTATTCGGAGTGAGAAATCGGCTACTTTCAATACTTTTTGTGTGAAATGATTTTTTCTAATGCTCGGGTTAGAATTTTAAAAAATCTTTTTACACACAAATATTGAAATTAGCCAATTTTTCACCCCGAATACATTCTTACTTCAAACAGGATTAGGTCCTCAATATCTAACAAAGATGTTATTCTAGTATTTAAGGAGTAAAATAAGCCAATTCAATTTTGAGGTTCTGAGTCTAGTTGCATCGCACTTAGGTACACTGTGAGAAATATTCTGTTTACGAAGTTATCACGCTACAAAATTAAAGGAAAATTTAATGAAATTTCCGATACTTTTACGTAGCCCTATTTTAAATTCAAGAAATTTGTAACTAAATTTTTATATTATATCCTAAATTTACTTCACTTCATTCTCTTCTGAAATAATTGAAATCCCGCGATCCCAAAATCTTCGTAAATCGGAGTTGGCGATATAATGATTCGAAATGCCTTACTGTCACCCGCTAGGTTTCATATGATCTTTGAAGGATCTGATTTAATTTTCAATCTTCGCGAAGTTCTCTTACGAACTTTCGAAATCTCCGACGAGATTTTCAATGTTTTCAAACTGATTTTGAGTTCACAGAATCATTGGGATCTCCAAATTCCTGCAAGTCTTCCAACTGATTATTGTAATTTTTGACTGATTTCGAAAATCACACTGATTCTAAATCATGCATCTTTGATTCTGCGTGTGACTTTAAACAACATGTAATTCTCCATCATTTAAGATTGTCCTTTACTTTTTAAAAATATAAATGGTCAATTGGTCACGCACTGAACCCTTATTAGCTTTCACTCCATAGGTCTTCGAGTACTTATCTCTTTCCATGCTGCGTCACTTAAATGTCTTTACTTTCAAGTTTGAAAAATTCTCGTCCGGAAGAGTGGAAAATGTGTGTTTCAGTCAATGAAATATAAAACGGTAACCCAGTCTCCGATGTATAGTGAGTCATAATAATAATAATCATAATCATGATAATAACCGTTAATTTTAAGTATACAAATCTTTTAGTTATAAGTTATCTCTTATTTTTTATTATAAACCGGTTTTCGTAGCTCTAATTAGATGTATTTTTTTCTTGAAAATTTGCTAAATAAATCTATTCTCATAAGTTTCAGCGTAACCCTAATCTCTTTTATTTATCATCCTCTCCCTTTAGTAAACATGTTTATCATTCAACTTTGAAATTTATTTCCGAATTATGGTCATTGAACTAGAATCATAGAATTTAATTATTCCTTCCAGTATTAGTTTTAAGCATTTGCGAAGTCATCAGTACGGCGTTAAATTATTGCGTCATTTACGTTTTCCAAACCTGCATCAACCCTATATTAGTATACACTTCCCAGGAATCCCATCTATTATCTCTTATCTTCCATTCATAGACTTTAAGCACGAAGTACTACAAGGAGACCGCATGCATGGGCTGTTTTCCACCATCTCCGCCATAGAGGTGCGGTCTCCTTGTAGTACTTCGTGACTTTAGGTAAACAAATCTATATCTATAAGTCTATCCATCTATAAGTATCTCTCTCGTTTCATGCCGCGTCATTTGGGTATATGTTCTTACTTTTAAGCATGAGAAATTCTCGTTTGAAAGAGTGGAAAGTGTGTGGTTTATTCAATGAAATATAAAATGATATCCCCGTCTTCGATGTATAATGAGTCATGATAATAATAATCATAATCATCATAATAAGCCATAGTTTTAGGCATGTGTCCTTTAGATGTAAGTTAGTTTTTCATTTTTTCAATCTATCATAAACCGGTTTAACTAGCTGTAATTAGATGTAATTTTTTTT
Source organism: Melikaiella ostensackeni (assembly GCA_032362435.1). Classification (NCBI taxonomy): domain Eukaryota; kingdom Metazoa; phylum Arthropoda; class Insecta; order Hymenoptera; family Cynipidae; genus Melikaiella; species Melikaiella ostensackeni. The sequence continues at coordinate 5,754 of JAUMHM010084526.1, forward strand.
AATTTGCTGAATAAATCTATTTTCATAGGTTCAAACATAGCCCTAATCTCTTTTATTTATCATTCTCTTCTCTTAGTAAATAATTCATTATTTAACTTTGAAGTTCATTTCTTAATTAAAGTCATTAAACTAGAATCATAGGCCTTAATTATTCCTTTCAGGATTAGTTCTAAGCGAAGCCATAAGCACAGCGTTGAATATTGCGCCATTCAGGTTTTCCAATCTTCCATTAACCCTCCACCAGTATACACTTCCCAGAAATCACATCCATTATCTCTTATCTTCCATTCATAGACTTTAAGTAAACAAATACACGCTCTCGGCCAGACAAGGCCCAGACACTTATCTAAACAGCCGGGGAGTGGGGGTAGTCGACGGGCGAGCCATAGTAGCCCCTTACTACTATCGCGCTATGATATCATTGATATAATTTCGAGAATTTTCAATCATCTCGTCTTCAAACATACAAAAATCTGCGTCGAGTGAACACAATTTAGTTTTTTTCCAATCATTCCATAACCAAATAACCATAAAAAACGAAGTTTTTTTACCATTTTTGAAATAACTACCATCCCCGAAGTTATTCAACCATCGACAATATGAAAGAATGATATTATGTTTACTAAGATGTGAGAAAAAATTTCAATCATGGAAAGCATATTTGAGAAATTGATATTGTGAATATGAACTGGGCTAGGAACTCGCGGCACATGATGAACGATCATTCTTGATTTTTTGTATAGTTCGTTCGAGATTCAGCGGAGTCGACTGGGCTGTTTCGAGTTATTAAGCAAATTCTGCAAAATTATGTATTATCTCGAGTATCTCAAAAGCAGTGGAACTTTTGATAGCTAGTATATGAGGACGATTCAAACCACTCTTCTCAAGTGTGCGTGCGTGCGATACTTCATGGTATAAGCGGTTATATATTTGTTAGTGATAGGTTTATGTTTGCGTATAATATAGTTAAGTAAAGTTACGTTACCAACACTGTTCATAGTATCTTGAGTGAGTTTAAAAATATGTTTTCATGTTCGAGTGTATTTGTGTATTGTGGCTACCACAGGCACCTCAAATATATTCCCCCCCCCCTTTCCTGAAAGTCGAATCTTCTGGTGGAGCGAGTGATATTTTATATAGTGGTTTTCAGAATCTCATATTCTTTCTATGGCAATTTAAGAAGATTCTTTCCTTCAGTGTAACATCTTTTTCAATTATTCAAACAAAAATATCAGCTTTGTCGGTTGAAAACCACTATATCAATTTTTGATACGCAATCCTATTTTCCCTACTTTGGAATCATATTATACTAAGTTATAATTCATTTTCATCATTTAGTTTAACAAAAAGTCTGTCAGAGCATGTTTTTGTTTTGCGGCCACTTTAATGTTTTGACTAGTCTATTGGTTTTGGTCGAACGCTCGCAGGAAAATCTGAATTGACAACGTCACATCATTTTTATTAATATTGTTGAGATCGGTCTATTTTGACATTCCGGTTTAAATGTATTTTTCTTCTTAAAAAAAGTAAAATACTATGTGAAGTGTTAAGCAATATTATTTAAAACCGCAGGTAAGAGATTCACAAAATATTATAAGAGTAGTATGATTATTCAACCTAAAATATATATTTGTGTCATTCGCTGAAGTAATACGGCTAACATTAAAAAGTATACTTGAGAATTTTGAATCCCTAGAATTTCGTTTCTGTCCATTGTTTTTGAATCCTCGATTAGGAAGTGAAAATAATAAAAATCCAATCCCTTTCAAAAGTGATCGGAGCTGCTGAACGCAACCTCACATAAATCATAAACACAATTACCATTTATCTTATTAGAACGCGCTCTAAAAGCATGTAATAAACCGTCCAAAACCATACCGAGAGTGTATGGAGTCCGAGTGAACTTAGTTCGGCGGCACTCGTACGATTTTTCCTTGGCGCTGCCATACAAATATTGAAACAGATTTTTTCAGTGTACGATAATTTTCCATAACCATACATCACTCTTTCGTAAAATACACGCTTCATTCGAATTCAATCAATACAAAATATATAGAATCATGGTGAAAAATGTGAAGAACTATTTTTCATCACAGCTATCTATGTGGGAATCATTCCTGACAGCGTGAAACGCCCAATACTATAATTTGAAAAAAAATTTTATGTCATTATTTTTCGAGAAACAGTAAATAAATGTAGCGAAATGTGCTCAATTAAAAGCGCTTAAAATTTTTCTATTCAATGGTCGATTTGGGGTATCCAAAAGAATTCAGAAAAATATTGTCACCGCTGGTTATAGACAGGAATTCAATTTAATAGATAACTTCTACTGCTGTTGAGATTGGAAACGCGAGGACAAAAACGGGATAGGAAACAATTCAACATTTGTCACGTTACCATTGGATGCATGAAAATTTCAAATACTTTCAAATGCAAGCCTTCTTACCGGGACATTTTGAATTCAGGTAAAACAAGCTGTGTAATTTTTAATTACAGCCAGGCTTTTAATGAATTTTCTATATTTGAAGTTTAATATTTAGGTATCTGATATTTCGAATTGGATGCTGAAATCAATCGACTATTTTCAGCCAAGTAAAAAAAGTTTTGCTTGGCATCCGAAATAAGTAAAAAAAAATTTAATCGTTTATGCACCTGATAAAAAACGGAAAATAAATCCCAATGATCAAGTAATTGATATAATTAAAATTGTTGATTCATATGTAGTTTCTGATCGTCCAAAAATTTAGATAATTCATGCATATTGTACAATTAACAATATTCAAGGATTCTAATTCGTAACTGTCGTATTATTAGCATAATTTTACTCTAACCATCATATTTTGGGAGAACCGGTACGTCGGTATGACGAGTGGGTACCATTTCCAGTAGTGGATAACAAAATAAAAAATAAAAAATTGAAGACAATCTTGTGTAAGTTACAATCTTTTAGAAATGTGCAAAAAATAAGGCTTTTAAATTCAATTAACTGCGCATTTACAAAAATATTCTTGAGATATCTCAAGTTTTAATCGAAGATCCACGCCATTATTTTATTAGTATGAGAAAATACTCACACGCTTTAATTCGTTTCAAAATTTCATATTTTGCCTTTTTTGAACATTTTGAAGACTTTGAATTTCATTCACTACAAAAAACTTTACTCACAAAAAATTCACCACATTAATTTGGCACTTGGGTCAACCTTTTTGACTTTTCAAATAAAAAAAACAAACAAACAACATTGACCATTTCCAAATTTTTGTTTGTACTTATTTTGGATGCCAAACCACACCGTTTCTTACTCAGCTGAAATGATTTGTTTAATTTCAATATTTTTACACTGTTTCGTATCATTTCGTAAAAAATTTTTACGTTGGAGCATCTATTATACGTACATTATATACGAATGTAAAAATACTAAGAAGCAATACATGATGATAAACTTCTATGTATAAAAGATATTTGATTTCTTGAAATACTTTTTGTTAGATGGAGTTATCAGGAAAAATGGATGCTGTTCACAATTTGATGGTGTTGAAGTTAGATAACCCGCATAAGACGGCACCAGTCTACGCTCCTCTTGTATTAAATAATTTCATAATTTCATAGAATGAATAAGAAAAAGTAGTCTCTGAAGATAACAGCATCTTCGAAAACGTTAGCGACCAAAATATTTTTCCTAACGTCAATGCTGAAGAAATGGGCTCAAAAGCTAAAAAAAGATCGCGATCTAAAAGCAAAAGAGAGGACTGCTCCGGAAAATAAAAATTGCTTCCTCCATGTTCAGAAAATGTAGGAATAAGCGTAGAGAGAAAAGTAATACAGTAATACAATATAGAAACTCAACTAATCTAACACATTCCAGACTTGCACTATTTTCTAATTAATCATCTAAAATAAGAATTTAATAGTTGTGGCTATCTTTTGACTATATTATTAAAATTTTGGGTTCATTATTTTCATAATGTATAATTACCTTGACGTGCTCGCTTTGTTTCTCAGTCGACTTCTGAAATGTTTTCAGGGAATTGGTCATTTCGCTAATTCTTCTGTACAAGATTTTCTCTGATGTATGACTTAATAAAAAAATGATGGCGAAACTATAGCAATAGATTAACAGACATTTAATAATATTTTTAAGAAAAAAATCTGAGGAAATAATGTAATTAATTGACAAAATAGCAATACATAACTAGCCAGTCAGTTCTTAGAGGCTCGGAATTACGAAAGAAAAAATGCCCAGGTATTTTCATTATAGTAATTAGACAAAGTGTTCAGTTTGCTTAAGTTGTGCAAAGCTTTGCCGTTTTTTTTTTTAGAACACTTACTTTCTTAACGCTAGCCATCTCTTGCTTAGCCGAGCCTCAAAGAACTGATTGATTAGTTACATATCGTTGCAAATAATATAGTATTTTTACTTTTGTTATTTATTAACAGTAAATGTCATGCAGAAATTAAACGCATAATTTAATGTTTATTATACGCTTTGAAATACATATATATTTTACATATATTTATATAGCAAGAATGTTTCACATGCGAAAACTTTGAAATCACTAGGCATCACCAAATAGTATTCATAAAGATAGAGAAATTTTACATTCTTCAAATTTTATTTAACACAATATTTGCACTAAAAAATAAATCACACATCTGAAACAATGAATTTAATTTTGAATATCAATATTAGTATGATAGTATATTTAATAATAATATCAATATGATAATATTTTCAATATTAAAGTCCATGTAGTAATAAATGTGTCATTCCAAACATTTATTTGAAATACACTTTCGGCGGGCCTGTTTTTATAGTGAATAATTAAAAAAGAAGAATCAGAAATTGTTAATGACAGCCTGTAAATATAAAATTGAATGTTTGAAAAAGAAGCAGAGGGATTAAAGGATACAGATTTTGAATTGCAGTTTAATGTTGAAGCAGTTGCCTTTGTAACCGGATGTTTGATATAAATAAGAATTATAAACACCTTCCTTGAATGCCGATTACTGACAATCCAGCATGGTTCAATAACGCAATCTGAAATATTGTAAAGAAAGACCAAACAAAGTGATCGGTGCTGACCGCCAGGCGCCTGTGGAGACGCCACAATGGATTCTGAAGTTAAACTGTAAATAAATTTTTTTCTTGCTGAAAACGAATTATTTTTAAGTAATTCAGAAAGAGAGAAGGGATACCGTGGACGAAATATGAGCAAGGCTGACACAAAACTAGCAAAAAAAGGAACAGCAATTGGAATTTACGTTCAACTTTTATTAAAATTAAAAATCATTAGGGTAAACTACTGAACAAACTTTAGCATTGTGACAGATAATAATACTTATAAACTTATTTAAGAAATTAAAAGAAAATTCTAGAAAAAGCACTTTAGAATGTACGTCACTTGGTCATTTTACCCATAATCTACAAGAATTCAAAAACATGGTCGACTTTACAAGGACGCGCACTGGGACACCGAGACGAGAGAAAATAAGTCGCACGCACCTAATTATTTATTTTAGATGTTAATTTGTCAACAGCTCAGAAAAAAGTTAATAGTAACTTAGCTCAGTCCAATAAATATATAAAATTCTCCACTTTACTTCCACAAGATTGGAACTTTACGACTCACAGTGTCACCAGTTCGACAGTTACTTGAGATCCATTGAGGAGGAAAGCGTCGCTTCGCTTTCTTCCGAAAAATTCGCAAAAAGGACATCGAGGCCCCATCTAGCGGCGGAACAGAGAGTTTCTTACTCTGGATTCTGTAGTACCAACACTGTTCATGTAGTGAGCAGTCGAGGGACAGCTGATACTGGAGATTGTGTGGTGCCAATGAGTTGACAGGGCGACTAGTCGGTCCGGAGTTAGGGGTTTGAAGATCTAGATGATAGCTTATTGAGTAGTAGATCGTAGATTAGGGACTGACATTTAACTATTTGCCAAGGGGTACTTTCGACGAGTCAAGATCGAAGTTGTCGAACAGAAGAAGATGCTGGCTGGAGAGGGTGTTGTCTGACTGACTACTGCTTTAAAATCTGAAGTATTTATACACAGAGTTCCTCTTCGAATTTCCATGACTATCCCTACCTAAGTACCAAGGAGGTGCGTAGTTTTACTTGTAGTGGTAAATCTGTGTGAATTGAAATAACCTATCAATATCGAATATCGTATATATGTCCATATTAGGGAGATGACACAGTTCGCCAGAATGCGTAGCATTCCTTCCTAAGGTGCCAAGGTAGTGAGAAGTTCTTAGATGTGGTTGTAATCTGTATAAGTCAACATACCCCGTAAGTGTTGGGAATCGTGGATATGTGTATGTTTAGAAAAGCGCGATATCTGCATGCGTCCATCAGAGGAAACTAACCGCTAGCTTGTTATGAGGAGACTTCCCTTAATATACAGGGTCTTTTTTCACCTTGTGACATCGAAATATCTCAAGAAATCCGCATCTAACGAAAAAAATGTCCGTGATGAAAACTTTCTTTTCCAAGGGAAAAGCGACGCCGCAAAAATTTATCCCACATCTCACCCCCGGAGGGTGGTAGAGGGGGGTAACATAAAAATTTCGAATGGAAAC
>JAUMHM010084528.1:0-12332 GCA_032362435.1 Melikaiella ostensackeni
AATTTTCCTATGTTGGGCTATAAATCTCTATGGCTATCTGCCGCCACAATTTGAATAGTGAAAATGAAAAAATAGTTCAAGAAGCAATAAAATTGATTGATTGTCGTAAAAGAGACTTGTGAACTACATTTCGAAAGTAACTAAAAAAGTAACGATTTTTGTAGTTACTGTTACTGAAAAAATGGTAACTAGTTACCAATTCGTTACTTACTCACAAATGTAATTTCGTTACCACTGTCGTTACAAAAAAAGTAACTAGTTACAGTAACTAATTGAAAAAAACTAGTTACATCACATGCCTGCAAATAATAATAATTATTTATATGAATTTTTCCAGAAATTGTTTCTCATATATCTTGTTTATATCGAATTTAGGAAGTCGAAACTTGCTGTGATAAATTGAGAGTTGGTTTCTCTCCTTTTTGGCTCATCCCTAATGGCCCAGATTAGAAAGCCTTTTTGAGATCGATACGTTTCTCGGCGAAGGAGGTGGTCGGTTAACAGCATTGTGTATCCTGTCTGTCGGTAGAAATCTCTGATGAGAGACGCTGAAAGAGAGGGTGGATGGGAGAGACGCCTGGCGCCATGGCGCCCATTCTAGACGCCATCGCCACTGTCGCCAACCCTCCACAACATGACCCTTGTTCACTTTTGAATTTAACTGGTACAAACCAAAGGGGAATCTCTTACCAGTTATCCCCCTTTAAAAATTAAACGAAATTACAATTTTCTAATGCCGGGAACCAGTTTATTAATTCGTAGTGTATACAAAAAACATTGTCTTGAAACTACCCTCAAATTGCTTCAAAAAAAGCTTGCCTAATGATAGAAAAATTAAACTAATCTTATCTCCTTTCATTTGGAAATCCCCTTTTAAGTACACTACCGTCGGAAATTATTTACACGGCTAGCGTGAGCGGTACTGAAATCACTGATGATTTTGGAAGACGATAATTCGGTCGGAAATGAGGCTAGAAAGCTGAAATTTACAGAACCTGATCTTTGAAATCTTATCTCCAATTTGAGCCTATAGAACTTAAAAAATCTTTAGGGGTTACCAAGATATGACTAAAAATGTCTAAGCGTATCGGCGTTGAGTTTCAGTCGGTTTAAGTAGCCAGACTGACCAGCAGGGGTATTCGCCGACTGAAGCTTGACGCAGACATACGTGGACATTTTTAGTCATATCTTGGGCATCCATTAAAATTGTTCAAGTTCTATAGGCTTAAATTGAAGATAAGATTTTAAAGATTACGTCCTGTAAATTTGAGAATTTTTCCACAACTTTCGTAGCTCATGCCACAAAATGAAGTCGAGGCACAAAATTCGAGTATTTCTTAATTTTTTATTTTTAACTTCTTACGTGATATGGCCTCTTCAAAAGGTTAGAAATATCTCTGCTAGGACTAATGAGACGTGTAATTCCATAAACTTTCTAACCGTTTTTTAGAAAAAGCTCAAGCTTTATTTTCGATCGATTTATCGTGTTTCAAAGCTTTCAGTGATTTTTAGTGCTGTTCGCGCAAGTCTTATAGACAATTTCTGAGAGTAGTGTATATTAATATTCATATTTTTTACATTTTATATTAATGAAGCTGTTTTAATATGATTGCATTCATATTTAAATTCTAATGTTTCAAAAATCGAAATTTTTTTATTGAATGAATAATAAAAGTATAAGATGAGAAATGAAAGCATTGTAAATTATGTTTTGGGAGTCAATTATTAGATGGTCGAAAGGAAGTAGAGCAACATGATTGGTTGGACGGATACCAGGTTTTGGAATAAGGAAGCGTTTATGAAATTTGCAGCTATGAAGAAGAGGCTGCATATATCTTGAGTAGGAATATCTGTGAGGGATTATGATATCCATTATTTTCCGCCTTCATCCACGGACAAAAGGGGTTTACTACGCAGATAATGTTTCTGGCATTTGTTCAACGATATTAAGGATTGTCTCCTTCGAGGGCATGCTCGCAAAAAAAGAAGCGTAAAATTTACTTATCAAGAAATGTAAAGTGTTTTATGTAACCCTAACATTAAAAACTGATGTTAATGAGGGGGAGAAAATATCAAAATTACTTAGCGTTTCGTAAATCCTGAAATAATTAAGGATTCGTAAAAAAATTACAAGTTTAAAGAACATTGGGAAGAATTATTTTGAAACTGAAATAGAGTAATAGACTGGTATAGACTGGGGTAGAACAACAGGGACGTAGTAGGAACTTAGATTAGTCAGAAAAAGTTAGAAATCGATGGACTGGAATGGAAAGGAGGGATTAAAAAAACAGGCGGAAAATTATACTAACAAGAAGACGGAAGAAGATTTAACAGGATGGATTGAGGATAGACTGAGATAGAATGGGATAAAAAAGTATAGACTGGAAAAGAGGTGAGAAAAGATTTGAGATTGATAAACGTGGGATAGGCTCAGATAGAATCTAGAAATTTAAAATAACAAGCGAAGAATGGTATTAACAAAGTAATCGAACAAAATTGAAATTGATTGACAATGGATAGGCCTGTCTAGAAAAGAATGAATTGAAAAGAAATTAAAAAACAATGACCTGAATAGACGAGAGATATTCTAGGATGGAGAGGAGGGATTGAAAAAGACAGGCGGAGAATTATATTGACAAGGAGATGGAAAAATATTAATTCAGATGGATGAGAATGTAGATTGGGATTGGACTGTGATACAAATAGAGGGATTTGGGAAGAGATACAAAATTATTGACATGAATAGACTCAATGGGCTCAGATCGAAAAGAGTGAATGGAAAAGATAGGCCAAGAATTATATTGAAAAGGAGATGGATAAAAATTCAACTGGATGGTTGAAGGATAGACTGGCATCAAAAAACAGGGATTGAAAAAAAGGTACAAAAATATTGGTGTGAATAGACTAGAGATAGATTGTGTGGAATCTAGTAATTAGAAATAACAATGCTAATTATTTTAACAAATTAATGGAACAAAACTTAAATTGTTGGAGGAGGAATAGACTGGACTAAAAAAGAAGGGATTAAAAGAGACAAGCGGAGAATTATACATGTTGACAAGGAGGTGGAAAAAGGTTGAACAGTGTGGATGAGGGATAGACTGGGATCCAAAAGGGAAATTGAAAATGACAATCGGATATTGACAAAGAAATGGAACAAAATTGAATTTGATAAGCAAAGGATAACCTGAATTAGGAAAGGTGGGATCAAAAAAGAAATTCAAAATGATTGACCTGAATAAAAGAGAGCTAAGCTAGGATGGAAAAAACGAATTAAGAAGACAGGTGGAGAATCATATTGACGAGGAGATGGAAGAAGATTAAACGGTATGGGCAAAGATTAAACAGGATGGATGAAGCTTAGACTGGGATAAGCTAAGTTACAAAAATGTATGGATGAGAGATAGGCTGGGGTAGACTCGAATAGACTGGGTTTGAAAAGAAGGGATCGAAAAATAGATTCAAAATTATTGACATGATTATACTCTCAATATGGATAGACTGAGATAAAAAAGAAGGGATTTAAGAAGAGATACAGAATGATTGGCGGGTATTTAGACCAGAGGAAGACAGGGATGGAAGCTGGAAGTTGAGAATGATAAAAGGAGATTTGTATCAACGAAGTAATAGAACAAAACGAAAATTTATAGACAAGGAATCTAGGCTTGAATAGAAGGGAATGAAAAAAAATCTAAATGATTGACTTGAAAAGACTCTTGATAGGCTTGGATAAAAAAGAATGCCTAAAAGAGACAGGCGGAGAATTGTATTAAAAAGGAAACGGATAAAGAATGAACTGGATTAATGAGAGATAGACTAGGATAGAAAAGCAAGATTCAAAATGAAATACAAAAGGATTGGCGTGGATAGATAAGGGATAGACTGAAATAGAGTCTCGAAATTGAAAATGACAAACGGATATTGAGAAAGAAATTGAACAAAATTGAAATGTATAGACAAGGGATAGACTTGGCTAAATGGAAAGGGATCGAAAACAAAATTAAAAATGATTGATGTGAATAGACTCTTGATAGGCTTAGATGGAAAGGAATTCTCAAAAGAGACAGGCGGAGAATTATATTTGAATGGAGATGGCAAAAGATTGAACTGGATGAATGAGAGATAGACTCGAATAGAGTGCGATAGAAAAACAAGGATTTAGTCATATATACAGAAAGATTGGCGTGGATAGTCGAGCGATAGATTAAGATAAAAAGGAGAAATTGAAAATGACAATTGAATATTGAGAAAGAAATGGAACAAAATTGAAATGTATAGACAAGGAATGGACTGGGCTAAAAAAGGGATCGAAAACAAAATTGAAAATGATTGACGTGAATAGACTCTTGATAGGCTTGGATGGAGAGGAAGGCTTGAAAGAGACAGGCGGAGAATTATATTTAAAAGGAAATGGAAAAAGATTGAACTGGATGAATGAGGGATAGACTCAGATAGAGTGGGATAGAGAAACGAGAATTTAAAAACAAATGCAGAAATACTGGCGTGGATAGTCGAGCGATAGACTAGCATGAAAAGGAGGAATTGGAAATGACAATCGGATATTGACAAAGAAATGGAACAAAATTGAAACTGATAGATAAGGAGTAGACTGAGCAAGGAAATAAGCGATCGATAAAGAGATTCAAAATTATTGACCTGAATAGAGGAGAAATAGGCTAGGATAGAAAGGAGGGTTTGAAAAAGACAGTCGGAGACAATAAGATGGAAAAAGATTAAAGTAGATGGATGAGGGATAGACTGGGATAAAAAAGGAGGGATTTAAATGGAGATACAGAAATATTGGCGCCGACAGACGAGGGATAGACTGGGATAGACTGGCCTAGAAAAGAAGGGATCGAAAAAGAGATTCAAATTTATTGATGTAGGTACACGAAAGGTAGGCTAAGGGAGGAAAGGAGGGGTTCACGGCCAAAAGGGATTTACTACGTAGATAATGTTCCTGGCATTTGTTGATCGATATTAAGGAATATCCCCTTCGAGAGCGTGCACGAGAAAAAAAGAAGTGTAAAAATTCCTTATCAAGAAATCTAAAGTATTTTATGCAATCTAACATTAAAAACTGCTGTTCATGAGAGGGAAAAAATACCAAAATTACTCAGCGTTTCGTAAATACTGAAATCTCTGAGGATTCGTTAAACTAATTACGAGTATAAAGAACATTTACAAGAATTGATTCAAAATAGAGGGACGAACTGGGATAGAACAATAGGGATCTTAAAATAGATACAAACAGATTAGCATGGATAGTCGAGAGATAGATAGGGATAGAAAGGAGAATTTGAAAATGACAATCGGATATTGACAAAGAAATGGAACAAAATTGAAACTGATAGACAAGGGGTAGGCTGGGCTAGGAAATAAGCGATCAATAAAGAGATTCAAAGTGATTACCCTGAATATACGAGAAATAGGCTAGGATGGACAGGAGGGATTGAAAAGGACAGTTGGAGACAAAGAGATGGAAAAAGATGAAAGTGGATAAATGAGGGATAGACTGGAATAGACTGGAATAAAAGAAAGAGGGCTTTAAACAGAGGTACAGAAATATTGGCGTCGATAGACCAGGGATAGACTGGGATAGACTGGGCTAGAAAAGACGGGATCGAAAAAGAGATTCAAATTGATTGACGTAAATACACAAAAAATAGGCTAAGGATGGAAAAGAGGGATTCACGGCCAAAAGGGGGTTACTATGCAAATAAAGTGAATGAGTGATTTAAGTACCGAGAGCAGATTAACTATGCACCTTCTATGTTTTTTTATATTTCGGACGACGCGTCCTCTTTCTTGATTATGGTGATTATAGTACTAAAAAGTATACGGAATGTGTCTCTGAGGTTTTCTAGGTCTTCCGATCGATTTAATTAATGCAGAAAAAAAAGAAACGAGAACCGTCAGCTGCGAAGCGAGGATCACAGGAAGATAACTACCGGAAATTGAGGATCGGTTGCAACCGGATTCTTTACACTCATTGACAGATTGGTAACTATCCCGGATGTATCTTCCTCTATAACATTCTTTTTTCTCTGCCCCCAATCTGACGCATTCGCCTATGACATGGTAATCTTGTGATCCACTAAAATAATCTGAAATTTAAAATATTAACTAATAAGGAATGTCAAGGTAAATAAAACAGTTTTAAAAACAAGAAAATGAAGAACTTTATCCTGCAATTTTCATCTAAGATTCTCATCTAAGTCATTCTGATCAGTTATAACAGAAGATTCCGTTTTACCATCCGTAAATCAGAAATCCATCCTACCAACCCAGTTGACTAATCAAATCTTAGAAATATTCTTACGTCACTAAGTCAAGATGGAAATTTTTGAATGAAACATTAAGTACAATTTTTCTGTGAAAAGAGAAACGCCTTTTAACTTCGCTGGGATTCGAGCCCAGGACCTTTCGTCTGCCCGACGACTCTTCCAGGAGCAGCCGTTCGGCAAACATTCTGGGTTCGAATCCCAGCCGAGTTGAAAGGCCTTCCTTTTACCGCAGAAAAATTGTATTTAAATTTATTCTGGTGGTTCAATTATGCCAATTTTACTCATCAATATAAGCGGATTTACGACAATAGTTGTGTGTTTCTGGACGCGACTGCAGGTACTTGCTGTCAACTTTGTGAATCGATTCCTTTGCATGCTAGAAAAATATTGGATTTAAGGAAATTGATTAAGTGCATGTAACACTTATCCGATTCCTACATTACTGACATTTTTTTGGACTGTACCAATTCTACACGAAATGAGGTATCGAGCTAAAAGTTCGGGAAAATAAAGAACATTTCTTAGTCCCTTTTCTTTATTTTCCCAAAATTTCAGCTCGATATCTCATTTCATGTAGAATTGGTATGGTCATAAAAATGTAATAAAAAGACACATATTGAAAAAATATATATATTCACATTCTTTTTACTAAATTGGCTATTATTTTCTTCGCAAACTTTCAACTTTTTCACGTAAAAAAAAAAGTTATTTGGAAGATTAAAGTAATTAATATTTGTAAAAAAATATTATTTTACATTTTAACAGAAAAATATTACAAACTACAACAAAATTTTAATATTTATGAAAATAAATTATAAAGAGCGATAGAATGTAGTAAGATATAACTAAAATTAAATATTTTTATTATATGGTGTCTGTAGTTCGGTTTCTCTTTCATTTTTAGTGCTAACAAATGATAAACTAAACAAAAATTAAAGATGAAATATTTTTGATTACTTTTTGAAAATGTTGTCTTGAATAAAGTATTGATTATTTGAACAGAGAGAATCTTTATGAAGATATATAAAAGGGAATGATGAGAACAAATAACAAAATATTTTAATTTCTATCAAAAAAATTATCCACTATGAAAACCAACCTTGTCGACTGTGGGCAACGATATTATCATCCGTAGTTAAGGCGTTGATCTTATGGTCAGTCGTTCGTTGATAACATAGTTTACCTCAATTTTTTAAAAATTGTTTATTTACAAATTAGGTATTGAGTTCAAAAGGATTAAATTTCTTAATTTCAAGACAAACTTTCAATCCGTATGTAAGTAAAAAGTGTAATATATAATACACTTATCATTTGAGGGTAAATAATGTTGAAATTTTCTTCAAATCTCTTCACATTTTCCACTGATTTAAATTGATTCAATTCGAGAATTACCTTTTTTAAACATTCTTTTCTATTTTCTTATGTGTTTTATCATTTTCTATTATAATTATTATTCATTATTATTTTTTGTATGTTCTTTTATGCTTTTTAATACTCCCTATATTATTTTAAATAACTTATTATTATTATATAACTTGTTATATTATTGAAGTCAGAAAAATCGAAAAAGTATTTAAATTATCTCTCATTCTCTTTCTTCATTTACAGTTCCTGTGCACCTCATATCCAATAGACAAATAAATAAAAAAATGTATTTTAAAAATAAATAATTAATTTCCTTCTGCTGTAATCAGTCTCTCGTACTCGTAGATCTGTAATGCACGCATGCCAACTAATTAGGCTTATTAGTTGTTATGTGGAGCATAATTAGAACAATTATCATTCGGGGTTATCGAAGGATGGCACAAATAATACTCAAACTCTTATTGAAAAAATGCGATTCTCCCATAAATTTTCAGAGTTGCAAATTTTTAACCAAAGCTTACAAACTTCTTTCTTCAATCTTCATATTTCAATTTAAAGTCAGAACTATTTGGAACCTTTTCTTCATTTTTGGAAAATAAATAATAGACATCCTAGAAGTCATTAGGAAAATAAACCAGAAAATTATCCTCGAGGGAAAATCATTTAAAACCATTAATCTTAAATTGTCATATAGACTAAAGTGAACTTGATTTCAATTTTGACTACTAGTGTCTAACTTCAGATGGTTTTAATTTTATTTCAAAAGACCATATTTTAGATATATTTTCATTAATCAAATTAATTCTAATTGACTTTGCTCCTACGTTTATAATATAAATTAATAAATTACAGTTACAATTATAAATAAAATAAATTCCAGGCTGATACATTTATTTATAAACAAAAAAATTTAGAAAGTAATATAATAAATGAAATGAATATAATAGTGAAAAATATGTAATAATATTATATATATATATATATATATATATATATAATAAATGATTTTAATCAAATAAAATGATAAAATTTGACATTATTATATGGAAAACCGGGAAATAACCGGGAATTTTTTTAAACCGTAATTGTTAATTTTTTTTGCAATCTACATAATATGACCAATTTTTTAATTTTTATGGATTTTTAAAATTAAAATTTATTATTTATTCGTTTATTATTATTATTTATCCTTCTACTAATAATTTTGGGGAATATAAATTCCTATTACTAATGTATCATTTTTATCGTGACTGTAATACAAATTTGGCATTCCCCTAAATTATTATTGAGATAATCAATTTATTCTGTAATTGTGGGACATGATAAAAGACATAAAGGAGCACATCTGTCTGGAAATAAGGACACATTTTTTTTATTTTGAAAAATAAGACCGGTTTGATTTTCATTTGTTTGAAAAGGGTTCTAAAGGCGCATGGATATTTCCCAAATTCTGTTTTTCCTAATATTTATTTTACCTAAAATCATTAACCAATTAGCAGTTTGCTATAATTTCCAATTATCCTAATGGCCAATTTTCCTAATTTTTATGTTTCCAAATTACTTTCTGTGCTAATTTTTATATTTCCGAATTATCATTCGTCATAATTTTAATATTTATGAATTACCATTTGACATAATTTTTATAATACTGAATTACTATTTGACAGAATTCTTATTTTTCCGAATCATCATTTGTCATAATTTTGATATTTCTGAATTACCATTTGACATAATTTTTATTTTACCGAATTATAATTTGTCATAATTTTTATAATACTGAATTACTATTTAACATAATTTTCATTTTTCCGAAACACTATGTGACATAATTTTTATTCTTCCGAATAAGCACATAACCTAAAATTCATTTAAACGAAGTGCCATCGGTCATAATCCTCATGTCATCGAAACTGCACGTAACATAAATTTCATTAGTCCTGAAATGGCGCCCGGCATTCTGATTGGCAGAAGAATGCCGCAAAAATCGAATTAGCCAATAGGAATTCCGGAATCCATTTTAGGAAGAATGAAATTAATGTTACATGCAGTTTCGATAACATGAGGATTATGACAAATAGCGTTTCATTAAAATGAATTTTGGGCAATGTGCTTATTCGGAAGAATAAAAATTATGCCACACAGCAATTCGGACAAGTAAAAATTATCTTGACTGATATTTTGGTGTTATCAAAATTATGTCAAATTATAATTCGTTAAAATAAAAATGATGACAAATGATAATTCGGAAAAATAGAAATGATGACAAATAATAGTTTGGAAAATTAAAAATTATAATAAATAGTAATTCGGTATTATACATTAAAAATTAAGAAAAATGGTAACTCAGAAGAATAAAAATTAGGTAAATAGGCCGTTTGGATAAATAAAAATCATAGAAAGCTGCGATTCGGTTAAATGATTTTAGGTAAAATAAATATAAGGGAAAATAAAATTTTGGTAATATTCATGTGCCTCAGGGTTCTGTAACCTTAATTGTCATTATGTGACCTAGGATTTTATTATTAAATGATTTTCCATAAAATATTTTTCTAGATTAAATAATTGTCGAATTTCAGAGAAATTTAACAATTCAGCATCTATCGTGCTATCAAAAATAGAACACTATTACAAATTCACTCTTCACTGTCAACTTTGCGTGACCAAAACTACTTTTCTACTCAAGAAATAAGTGCCTAACTTTAAAGTTTCCTTCAATTTTAGAATATTATAAATGTCGTGTGGGAAGTTGACGTTAAGAAGTAGCTCACATTCTATCAGGTTATTTTTCTACGATAAACTGCATTTTGCTATGCAAAAGTGATTAAAGTTAAAAGTGAATTTCATAAAATCAAATAGAATTAGAAAATCTAACATCATTATACGGAAAAACCGGGAAATGACCGGCAATTAAGAATTAAAAGTGTTCAAAATCCAACAATTTCGGTTGTAAAAAAAACGATTCAAGTCGATTAACTGTAAACATAAATTAATGGAAGATTTATTAAATCAAATTATAATACTTAAAATTCAATAATAATTCTCTATAGGAAAATTTAAGAATGTACAATCCTGAATCTGTTCAAAATGGAACGATTTTTAAATGGAAACGTTTTAAATGTTTTAAATTGAAAGCCCTAATAGTTAAACAATTGTAAACTCAAGATTTGAACTTTATAAATTATTTTCAAATAATTTCAAGATTATAGATTCATCATAAGACGAAACTTACAAATTTAAGGGCGTTGGAACCAGGTCCTAACCTCAAAATTGAATTGCCTGAATTTACTTCATAAATACTAGAATTACATCTTTGTTGTTACTTAGAGCCTATTCCTGTATTGTATCAGTTCTGTATTTGGAGTGAAAAATTGGCTAATTTTATTTATTTTTTTTGTGTGAAACGATTTTCTGGATTGTAACTCGGGCATACGGTAAAATCGTTTCACACAAAAAGTATTGAAATTAGCCAATTCCTCACTCCGAATACAGACTTGACTCAAAACAGGAGTACGCCCTAAGTATGTAACAAAGATGTCATTCTAGTATTCATGGAGTAAAATGAGACAATTCAATTCTGAGGTTAGGGCCTGGTTCCAACGCCCATAGAACATTTCAAATTGAACAATTTTTAATTAGGCTGATAACTCAAAACTTAGAGCAGATGTCGCCACTTCTTTTGATACCGTATTGCACACGTTTTCTATAATTCTGTATAGTTCATGACAATCAAAATGATCAGCTATTGGCTAGGAAGTGCTAGGTAGCGCTAGCTGTTCTAGTCGAAGTTCCGCGAAAATTTAAATTGGATAAAAGAGAAATTTCTTATTTCCATATAAATTAATAATAAAATTTTTTAATTTATCCATAAAACAAAGAAGAAGTGTCAATTATTCAGTTTGCAAAGAAAAAATGCAATATTACAAGTACTGGTCAGTTTTTTTGCGCAGTTATGAATTTTATAAATATAAAATTATTGCTTATTGGAAAAACGTTTCAAGCTACAAGTTCTCCAAGCCATGCTATTTTTCATGTCGAAAACGATCAAATGACACACAAAGCTACCGGTTATATGAATGAATAAACTGTAAAATCCTTAATACCGGAACATAACCTCAGATTTAGGATAATAATCGTGAATCACCTCTGTTTAATTGATTAATTATTCATACAACCAGCAGCATTTGATCGTTTTCGGTGTAACAAATGAAACAAATTTTGAAAACATATACGTTGAAACATTCTTTCAGTAGACAATAATGTTGTATTTGTCAAATTAAGAATTACGCAAGAAAAACTGACCAGTACTTGAGATATTATTTTTTCCTTTTTCAACTTAATAACTTACAATTTTTACTTCTTTTGTGAATAAACTATAGAATGTTATTACTGGTTTGTATAAAAAAAGCAATTTTTTATTAGGCCAATTTGAATCTTCGCGAAACTTTGACTAGAAGAGGTAGCGCTACCAAGTGTAATGGCCACCAGCGCTAAAATTGAATTATTTCTCTTGTAGAATCCTCAGCTTGGCTGCCATTGGTTGAGCTGATCCTTTCATTGATTTATTTTGATGAAAATCAAGAGCCGCGAAAAGGGGTTTCAACACAAATAATAAACACAGCACTCAAAAGAAAACTCAATATTTATTTAAGTTTGAATTATTATTCTTTTGTTAATTGTTAA
>JAUMHM010084529.1:0-12332 GCA_032362435.1 Melikaiella ostensackeni
CCTGGAATACGCCATTTAGGCTTTGCAAGTAAGTCTAAATTATCAGCGACAGTTAAGATTGTAGCAATTAAATTATTCTTTAGAGCATTAATTTCACCATTGGAGCACACAGAGTTCTTGGAAATAGACATTTCGTGCATATAGTCATGTTTACGGTTTTCATTCCAGATTATTTTATTGTATGAAAATGAGTCTCTATTTACACTTGTGTCCATCTTTATAAAATAAGAAATATCAATGAAATTTCAGAGTTGAATACAGATTTGTTTTTATAAAAATTGCTAAATCTTCGCTGGGGCGACCAACTATAGTAGAACGCTGTGCATTACTTACAATAGCGGTGTGATCAGGGATCCAATTAGGGGATTTGAAAGTCGGTGAAGTTACCCATGCCTCGCACAGGCAAATGATGTCCGAGCTGAGTACGTGCGCTGCGATATCAGGAAAATTGGAGAGGCCGTGGACATTCCAGAATGAAATGTGAAGATTGTTGCCTTTAGGAGATTGATGTAAAACATGCTGCTTAACGACTTCATTTTCTGCTGCAAGTTGCTAAGCCTTTCCAGACTTAGCGGGTTTGTGACTCTTGGACTGAGGCTTCTCTGGCTTCGAAGCAGCTTTTCCTAAATAAGAGTCCAGAGAGCTGCTCAATCCGTCCGTTAGGCGATTCTGTCCTGTTTTGGATTTGCTTCTTGACGAGGACTGAGCCTCAATCGGACGTTGCTCATTTCCCTTTTCTTTTAGTAGGGATTCGACTTCCAGGGAAGAGAGCTGACGATTCTCTAGCATAATCCTGCTACCTTTAACGAACACTTTGAAGCCAGCAGTTTTCAGCATTGTGGCATTGTGGTATAGGGCTTTCCTTTCTTGTCTTTCCTCTGGTGATTTGTCAGATGTGACAGAAAGGTTCAACTCTTCGAAAGCTTCGCGATTGTTGAAAACCTCCTGCTTCTATCTGCCAGAGTTGAAACGCACAAGTACGAGCGTATTGCCTTGCGACCTACCCAGTCGATAAATAGTATCAATATTAGTTTGATTAAGAGAAATATCAGCGCTGGTAAGAATGTTGAGAACAAATGAGAAGAGGTCCTTGTTGGATTCATCGTCGTCCAATAGGTTGTGAATCTAGACATTACAGAAGCGAAATTGTCACTGAAGGAAGCCAACTTCTCGCTTGAGTGAAGTACATTTTTCCTCTAATACCTGATGACTTTCTTTCAGCTTATTATAATGTGCTTTAGAGGTGCTGAATTCAATTTTGGGAGCATCAAAATCGAACTTCAATTGAGCTGTGTCCGTTTTAAGAAGTTTGACGTCTTTTTTAGTTACCTCCGTGTCGGCTTTGATGGAATTTAATAGCTTTAATATACCTGCATCGCCACTCATCTTTATGAATAGTAGCTATTTTGACCGTGGTAGATAAGAGCGATCGATAACTACTATCACACTCACACACACACACACACGCGCGCGCGCCAAGTTTCATCAACTCACGCACACTACTTGAAAGGCAATGCAAGGTTTATAAAGATGTCTGAAAGAGACCACAAGTTCCTCGGGAAGACACAAAACCGGTCAGAATTCTGACAAAAAATCACATAATCAGGAGAATAAACTTATCCCATCTGGAGTCACAGCACAAAACGAATGCGATAAGAACAAGACGAAACATTTGGGACTTGTGAAAGTAGTAAAAATTAAGAAATTCATATGCGGCACGAGAGATACGTGCTGCTCATACTGGCGACATATTGCCACTCCCATCATATTGAATATCCAAGAGGACATA
The DNA here is from genome assembly GCA_032362435.1 of Melikaiella ostensackeni. Taxonomy (NCBI): domain Eukaryota; kingdom Metazoa; phylum Arthropoda; class Insecta; order Hymenoptera; family Cynipidae; genus Melikaiella; species Melikaiella ostensackeni. The sequence goes on from JAUMHM010084529.1 coordinate 1,790, forward strand.
ATGCAGCCGTGCCAAACGCGGTACTTAATATTAAAGCAATCGTTCAGATGTCCATTCATTTTACACTCGCTTTACTACAATCATATATTGCTTTTATTCTTTTTGAAAATCAACCGTTGACTCCATACTCTTTCAGGACTCTTTCACAGTTCACAGATCAACAAATGCACAGAAAACTTTTTTGTCTATACCAAACTTTTTTCTATGATCTGTCTCAAGTAAAGTATTTGGTCCGCATATGATTTCGATGGCACAAATCCACATTGGACCTCCGAGATCCTTTTTCTTTTTGTTAGTTCTATGACCTTACCAACACAAGTTTTGGTAAATATTTTGCCTGCGGTACTTATCTGATATTTATTACTGAAGTTATTCATAATAACTGCATATAATAAAATAATATGCATAATATAATTAACCATTGAAAGTGGTTCCAAATTGTGTGACGTGTCAAGGAGAATACCTCTCTAACTTCGGTTGAATTTTTTTGCAAAGATCACTTTGAACTAAGTATTTTCCAAATGGTATTATGAATTATTTTCCCAATACAAGTGAGTGGCTGATTTTTATATTTGCAATGGATTTCGTGATTTTTGTGTAAATAGAGACAATGAATTTCCTATCCACAAACCATGCAATATTCATCTCGAGAATTATATTTCTATAATAATTAATTTTTGTGAAAAATTATATCTTCTAAAAATTACAGTTTTAAATAATGCAACATATTAAATTGGGCCACTTTAAGTGCAAAACAATTTTCCTGAGAAACGTGCAGGGTCCTTCTAGTCATTGAATATTCTCTAACACTTTTATTGATACTTACATACATTATTTTTTATAGCTTGATTATGAGGGTAAACAAAAACTTAATTATACTGAATGGACTTTCTGTAAACCAAAAAATTATGGAAAATTTTTTGTAAGTAGAGTTTTTTTAGTCAAAAAAAGTATATAAAGTTAGAAACATGAAAGAAAATCTTTTATTGAAGTTAGAAGTTTCGGAAATTTCGCGGAAGTGATTTTTTTGGATTGAGTTAGTTTCAATCGTTCAACACTTTGGAATAATCAGCAATTATTCAAATATAACGAAAAAATAATTTTTTTTCGTCATATAATAATCAGAATTTTTACCTTTTTCGAATGATTTTCACGCTGTGCAGATCTTGAAGCAAATGTTATATGATAAGACAATAACGGTATGTTTCTTTGAATCCAGTTGAAGAAATTTCAGGAACTTCACATTTAGTTTTTTTTGCAGACAGAAGTGCATGTAACCAAATCTCAAAAACGTGTTTTTTAGTGGTTTTTCGAAAAATTCTGTAAGCAACACATTTTTCTCTCATTTCTAAGTTGGAGTATACTTTTTTTACTAACAAAAACTCTTCTTACAAAAAGTGCGCATAACCATCTGAAGCATCTCTCTTCTCGTCCTAGGGGTAAAAAAAGAAAGTACTACAACAGCGTGACGAAACGACCTGATGATCTGGAAACACAGGATCTCATTTTCGTGGAAATGGCACTTAAAGCATTACCGTGCTAGGGTTGCGCTCCTAGTTTTGACGACATCTTCCTGAAGTCGGGGGCCACCGTAGTGCAGGCTGCCGCAAACTAGTCGCGAGATTTGCTGGTGAAGAGGACACCAATGTTTAGGCTACAGGAGAGACTAAACTTGATGATCCGGTGGACTGAGTGCCTTCAAAGGTTCCATAGAGCCACTGCATTGACCACCATTACCCCCGAAGGAGCCGGCGCGGCGATTGTACTGGGACGCCTAAGGTTCCGGAACCCCACCGTAAAAACAAAGTCTCAGAAAATATACTCCAAAAGGCAGGGAACCAGACCGATGGAAACGGACTGGGTTCTGGCTACAGGTCTCCCTGTAATTTCAATTGGGGCACTTGCGGCTCTTAACTACAGGTATAGACCGCATCCAGGGTCGAGTGGTGCCGCCTTCCCAGTATCCCAACAGAGCTTCACAGGATTTAGAAGTGTTCAGAAATGTCCCGAATAAGTAGACCAATGTCTGAGACGGGCATGTCAATAATGCAGATAATTTTGCACCATAGAAAAAAAGCCCTGCCGGTTATCTCCTGGTATATATGGTAGTGATGCAGACAAGCATAGCCTTAGTCCAAGAACCCTGGCATTATGGAGAAAGGATTAGTGGATCAAGAGAATGTGGCTCTATATTCAAGGGCCCACGCGAAGAAGCACCAAGGGCATGCATAACCGTCAAGGGTATAGATGCAATCTTGGTACCCAATCTTTGCTCCAGGGACCTCACTGATATCAAGGTGAGGCTAAGTGGCTTACTTAGCGATACTTAACGTGTACTGAGCTAGAGATACTAAATTAAGGTCGTACACCTACATTCCAGAACAAAGGCAGGAGTGAGGTTCTCGACCTTACTCAATGCTCGGAAGAATTGGGGATCAAGTTAGTGGGCTTGAGATTCTCCAAGAAAGAGTCTCACTCGGACCACAAATATATCTTTTTCCAGCTGGTCCGATGAAAACCGCCGATTTCGAAGATCAGGAATCCTAGGAATACACTTTGAGAATGATATAAAAAAGCACTCAAAGGAATGCTCGTCGAATTCCTCACAAACCCCTGTGCCATAGATGAGTTATGATTATATATAGTACAATCAAATCTCAGAAAGGGGCGAGAAGACTAAAGGCATTCCGCAGTCAGTGAGGCTCAATGAGTTCCTGGCAAAAGTCCGGGGACTCGCCTCGCGCTCGTATGGCTCTATAGTGACGAGTTAGCTGGAGTTGAAAAAAGCCCTGAACAATCTGATGGAAATCCACTTCCAAGGTTTTTTTAGCGAACCCAAACCTTTCAGGAGAAGGAATGCTGGTGAGAGAAGAGGCATCGGCACTGACATTTCACCGCAAGGGTCGTCAATATCAAATAGGCGGAATGGGCCGTCGGGTCCATTGGCTTCTCCAAGTGACCGTGTTCGGATGGCGCCTACCTAATGTTCTTACAAAAGGTCATGGATTGCATCGTCCTTCCACTGACAAAACTATTTAGAGCGAGTATTGCTCTTAAATACGTGCCATCGCCGTTGAACGACGGCAGAGTGTCTTCATTCCCAAACCTGCAAAGAAGGGCTACACTACTGCTAAAGATTTCAGGCCGATCAGTTTGACGTCTGGCATTTTGAAGACGATAGAGAAGCTGGACGAGAGATATGTCAGGGCTAAGGTGCTCCCAGCTGTCTCGCTGCACAGAGAGCAGCATCAAGATTGCCGACAGGTGAAAGCCCTCCTGAACTATACGTAAATGATGGACTAAGCGACAGAAATCCTAAAGTTACCTTAGAAAAACCTAAAGATATTAGTGCAGATGCTGACAAACCACAACCATTTGCACTATTACGAGCACAAAATATGATTAAATCCCAGAAAAGAGTGCAGAAAATGCGTAAGTGATGACGACACACCTCTGCATGACTTATGCCAGTGCCCAACACCAGCCAGACTCAGACAAAAAACCCTTGGAGAATCCTAGTGTGTATGCTTTCCCCAGACGACCTCACGTCGAAGCCGTTTTAGCTATTATCGTAATATGCAGAGGCTCTCCACAAAGCATAAAGCCCAACGCTGCCCTGGATGTAGTTTCCATTACTCCTGTCATTCATAAAAACTGCTCCGTTTTGAGTTACGCATGTGACCAACAGACGACAGCTGCATACAGCAGCCTTGGCCTTAGGGCATAGGAGTAGAGTCAGGCAATCATTTTTCGCTCTAAACCATATGTCAGCCCAAGAGCCCATAAGTTCGTAAGAAACCTCTGGCATTGCACTACCAGATGCTTCGCTCAGGGCAGTGGGCAATTCAGCATTACACCCAGTGAGCTCAGGAGCCCCTTCCCTAGACTTAAATGTACTCATACGGTGATTGTCCTAAAGAAATGTAATGAGTGATCTCCGCAAAATATCCGCGGCGTGCTCTCATTCATCTAATCCTTATCCCAATACCTTGCACGTCAGCTCTTTTCAGCACAGAGTCAGGTCGAGAACTTCACTCCTCATTTGTTTTTGTTCCGGAAAGCGGCACAATTACCTCGATTAGGAATCTTCTTCTCTTTCAGTAATGTCCGTACTGTCCCACACTGTATGGTGCTTGTATAGTAAGATTATGTTTCCATACGAGATTTTGACAAGCATTGAAAGCAATTTTACATTGAAATGGGCGGGCGAATGCGCAAATTAATGCATTTCAGTCGACGGGGCTCTCGTCACTGTTGTGTAACGGCCCTCAGCTTGGAATTTTTTCCTACAGTTGTTGTGAAAAATAGGGTATGATACACTTGCGAACATGTAATTCCTGACTCGCGTGATTTTATCAATCCCCTTTATATCTTCGCACTCTTCTTCAACAAACGCACTCACTCACTCAATCACTCACTCTCTCAGTCACTTCTTCCAGAAATTTTGCGATTTTACGAGACCGCCAAGTGAAAATGGTTGAGAGTACTTCGACTCTGGATCCACAACTTCCTCCTCTAAGAGAGAAACACAGCACAGAAAACTTTTTTGTCAACACCAAACTCTTTTCCACGATTTGTCTCAAGTTTAATATTTTATCCCCATATGATTTTGTTCGCATAAATCCACATTGGACTTCCCAGATCCTCTTTTTTACATTTTCATCATTAACGATGGAATGTCTTAAATTCATGTGAATTTGGACCTATCCAGTTTTCGTCAACTCTAGACGTTTTGATACCCCCTGAGCCAGAAAAAACCATTTTCACAAAAATTTATGTCTGTCGGTCTGTCTGTCTGTTGACTGACGACACGATTAGTGTTGAAAGTATTTTCTGATTAAAATTTTTTTGCACACAGATGTGTGGTCTAGAAAGACAGGTCAAATTCGTTTCCCAGCTTCCTACTGCCAATATTGATAATTTAAGCCATGAAAAATCAAACAGAGAAAAGCAATAGTTCAACTTTTCCACAAAACCACGCTAGATACGGTGAATAGACAAACGACCAAAATTATTCGTTTTTGGAAGTTCTTCAAAATTGCTCCCACCGTTTTTTCATACCAATGACAGTTTTTGTTTCAGAAGTGAAAAATTCTATAAGCAAATCGAAAATTCAAATCCACAGCGAAACAGCGCAAAAGACGATGAAAGCTTCAACAGCAAAATTACTAAACTCAAAAAGGCCTAGAAAATTGCTTTCTACCATTTTTTAAGAGCGCTTATAGTTTGGCGAGAAAATTTGAATTTATACATTCTCATCCGTTATGATGGAATGTCTTAGATTCATGCGAATTGAGATCTATCCAGTTTCCGGTGATTCTCGTCGTTTTGAGACCCTCTGAGTAAAAAAAATTGTTTCTACGAAAATGTCTATTTGTCGACCTGTCTGTCCGTGCGTCGGTCTGTTTTGTCTGACGACGCGATAACTTTCGAAGGAATTTTCTAATTAAAATTTCCTTTTGCACACTAGTGTGGTCCAAAATGACAGGTCAGGTTTGTTAGCCAGCCTTCTACTGCCAATGTTTATGGTTTCAACCACGAAAAATCAAACTGAAAAAGAATGATTTGACTTTTCCACGAAACCACGCTAGATACGATAACATTTCTCAATAGAGCCTATAGTTTGGCGGGAAAATTTGGATTTTCAAATTCCCATCATGTATAATGGAATGTCTTAGATTCATGTGAATTTGGACTCATCCAGTTGTTGTGAATTGTCGACGTTATTAGACCTCCTGAGTCAGGAAAAAAAGTTTTTTACGCGAATGTCTGTCTGTCGGTTGCGTTATGACGCGATAACTCCCGAAGGAATTTTCTAATTCAAATTTGCTTTTGGAGACTGGTGTGTGGTCCAAAAACACAGGCCAGATTTGTTAGCTATCTTTCTACTACCAGCATTCATGCTTGTAGCTATAAAAAATCAAACTGGAAAAAGTATTAATTTAACTTCACGACGAAACCACGCTAGAAAACATAAATAGCCAAAAAACCAAAACTATTTCCCCTGAAAGTGCTACAAAGCTGCTCCTTATCGTTCTCCAATAACAATAAATTTTTTGTTCTGAAAGTGGAAAATGCCATAAGCAAATGGAAAATTAACATTCATAGCTAAACAATGCAAGAGAAGACGAAAGCTTCAATGCCAATTTTTTTTAATTTTTATGACCTTACCAATACGAATTTTGGTAAATATTTTGCCTGCGAAACTTGTTTAGCTGATAGTTTTCTAGTCACTGCAGTCATTTTTATCACCACTTCTCTTTCAAAGTACAACGATAATTGCCTTGTTCCAATATTTTTACCAGAAATTTGTATTTTTCTGAACCATCCGATAGAAACATTCGTATTTTCAAATAATATTCATCTCCTTATGTTTCCTTATATACTGTGGGGAAGTCTTCCCCGTGGTGTAAAATTGACTATAATTTTGAATATTTCAGAGCACACACTTTTACGATTTTTCAATTTTCTTCTGACAGCACTTTGGTTTCTTAAAATAGAAGCTGAAGGCAATTTGTCGCAGTATGTGTTCTACTCTATGCTCAATTTTATCGGAACTCCGACGCAGCAGTCTTAAAAATTATCAAACTCACCGCTTCGCTAGAGATTGAAATTTTTCAAATACAAGCTCATAAATTTTTTTATTTTTGCATCCTTGCATGTGAATGTATTTTGATGCGCTGATTGCAAATATGGTCACCAAAGCACTTGTAAATTTTTATTAAAATAAATATATATCTTTCAAGGTATTTAAATTCTGAGGGCGAATGGTCTTCTATGTCGTCACGACACAGGAAAGAATGCCTAAACGGCCACTTTAGAATAAGAGAGCATATTAATTTTGAATGTTAAATATCAAGTAACTATGAATTCGTTCAAATCTATACTTGCGTGTATTCTATACATTGCAATTATTAAAAGTCATAGAGAAGAAAGTTAAATAAGGACAAACTGTCGAAAAAGAAAGGCCAGGCTTTTGGCCGTCTTATTCACACGTGTGGCTAAAATGGCCATTCAAATAAAAAAATTTGGAGCTCCCTTATTTCCCATTAAATTTACGAGTGGATGCAGAGCACTTGGCTCCCGACCATTTGGGGGGGTGGTTCATTCCAATCGTTCCAATTCCAGGATACTTATATCGTCAAAATACATTCATGGTAATATAAAAAAGCCCGAAAAACGTAAAAAAAATTCAATAAAAAATTCTTATATATTTCAAGTCGTTTCAAGACAGTCAAGAATATTTCCTCTTCTAAAAATTCCTTAATTCACAGTAATTAAATCGTAATACTTAGAAGTATAATTAAATATTTTTGCTCAAAATAGCACTAAACGCACGTGCGGTTCACGTCCCTGGATGTTTACAATATTAAGAACAAACTATTTGAAAATGCATTTTGGAACGAAATCTTTTAAAATTCTTTGCATTATTGAAAAATAACTTAAAACCTTTACAATCGTTTAAAATCATTCAAATTCCATCATATCTCTAAAAATAACACTTAATTGATTACTTAAACAGGGTAGACGTTCTAATCGAAAAACTCAGGTCGTTTTGGTGTCGAAATTAATTAATTTACAGGCCATAATTTTAGTTCAAAATTCGTTCGCTTTTTTTGTTAAAAATTAATTTCTTTGCCTGAAAATATAAATATTTCGTTAAAAATTCAAATGATTTGTTCAAAGTTTCACTGTTTTGTGGAAAATTCGTACTTTGGGTTCTAAAATTCAACCATTTAGTATGAAATTTATATTTTGTTAAAAATTTTTATATTTTCTGAAAACTCGTCTTTTTTGGTACAAAATCAGTTTTTCCGTTACAAATGCAACTGTTTATTTTACAATATCAAAAAAATTGTTTAGAAATGCATAATGACAAATTTTCGAATATTTACAGTCCTAAAAATTTTTGAAACGAAATCTCTTAAAATTCTTTGGATTTTTTGAATGTAACTTGAAACTATATGTAACATTTCACTTCTTGGAAATTTAAAAAAGTCTAATTCAAAATTTTCAGTTTCAATCTATACATTTCAAATTTGCGTCGAATATTTTCACAATATTATAACATCTTTCTAAAAACAAAAGTGTCAAGAAAATTGGTAAAAATGAGTCTTGATTTTGAGAATATATTTGTTAAAGGCAATGCATATTAGTTTCTAATTTATTATTTGAAAAATCGAAACAAATTTATTTTTCACACGAAAAAGCGGATGTTTATGGACATATACAACTTAAATTAGTATTTTATTACTATTTTATTGATAATATGAAATTTTTTTACAATAAGATAATATCTTTCTAAAAACAAAAGTGTCGAGTCATTCGTTCAAGGGAAATCTCGATACGGACAATTTAAACATCCCTCATGACTTTTTGAAGAATTTTTAATTGTTTGAATAAATTTTACTTTTTAAACAATTTTTTTTTTAAATCTTGCCCTCTAGAGTAAAAAAAAATTTTCAATGCATTTTTGGACCACCCGAGACTGTACATAGGTATTACGTATTATCATCATAAGTGTGGTCGAATTCACTATAAACATATGTTGTTGATTTATTTTTATCAAGTAAAGTACCTGTAATTGATCATTTTTGCAGTTCTGTCTGCTTCGACAGCATTCTCCCCGTGGAATAGGACCGCTGTGGAAAAATTTTCCCTTTTTTCAGAATTTTGACGAGGTAGAGGTGCATTTTTATTGAGAGAGGCAAGCTCTTTTTTTCCTAAAAGTGCTTGTCCTTGGTCTACAAGACGTTCTGTTGCCTTCTTGAATTCTTAAAGGTCCTCAGGAGTAATTTTTTTTTGAGATTCCTGATACTACATTTAAGAGACTCTGCATTTTCACTTCGTCGCTGATAGTGTCATGCACGTTGGTTGGGCCTAATCTTGAAACACTTGCTGCTGTTTTCACGTGGTGGTTGAATTCTACTGTGCGTGCACTGTCACTACACGCAACTTGGATCGGTGGTAGTTCTGACATTCGAATGCATGCGTGAACATGTTTACAAAAATTTTCTTGAATGAGATGATCGGTGCATATACATGAAAATTGATGCACACAAACCTTACATGCTGGGCATGCAAGTGGACATCCTGAGCAATCATTCTTGGTATTGATGGCAGCGATGTAAGGGCCTCTACCAATTGCAGAGGATTGTACCATCCAACTGTTGGGCGCTTCGCTGGTGAGCATATTCTCAGTTACTTCAGCACTCTTACGACGATTCTGCCCGATTGCCTTCATTCGATGAGTTGGCTTGGTTTTCATTTCACGTATTATTCCCTCGAACATCATATCTTTGAAAAATCTTAATAGAAAGGCTATACACTTATGAACCCGTCTAGTTTGTTTTCCATTCATGTAACAATATTTCAGTTTTTTATGTTGTGCCTCCAAATACATATTCGTCGTAAGTGCGAGACCAACTCTGTAACAGTGGGCCCACTGTTCACAACGACTTGCATAGTGAACTCGGAAGTACTCACCGAAACCCTGAAGATCTTCATCATCAGAGCATCACTGGAGAAACGTTTGCAAACACTGTGTGAACTTTTCCCCATCCTCCATTTCCAGTAGGGCCCTGCATGCCTTGTATACTTCAGCCGGCTTCATGGTATTCTTAATTTTGGACTTTACATTTTGTTTCCAGTTTTTGTCTATATGCCAAGTACAGGGAAATCTATGTTTTGGCTGTCCCATAATTTGGTAGCAAGCATTATAAAAAGTTGGTGTGTTATCGCTCATGAACGGATCTGTTTCAATTTTTCCAACTTTTTGCTGCACCACATCAAAAAAATGTGCCACAGTAGCGGTGTTTGTCCTATTCCTTAAACAGAAGGGGAGACAGCATCCTGCTCCCAACTCATCTACTGTTAGAAGGGTTGATAACTGAAAATCCTGTGCTGTGGTTCCGTGCGTGCTGTTCGATAAAATTTTTTCAGTCTTGATTTGTTTCACTTTTTCTCGCTGATACTTCGTCATTATAACTAGCATGAAGTCATCGACACCCAAAATGTTATGAAGATCTGCTGAGCCTTATTTTTTATAAAAAAGTATCGGACAATCATTATGCAGTAATTTTTGCTGCTCCACCCACAAGTCCACGCTGATGATATCATCTTTATTTGCAGTATCCTGACTTAGATCAAACTCCTTTATGATGTTGTAGAGGACCTTCTTTCAACCAAATGTATCCTTTTCAAATCGGAAGTAAATGTCACAGAATCCCGAATCTCGAATCCAGAATCCTCTACTAATATTTCCTGCTAGCATAGAACGCTCTTCATTAGTAAGACGCATGAATCTAAATGATGGCGTATGTGCAACGTGAGTTTTACACCACATTACGCTGACACTATTTTTATTACGAGGGTCACTTAACAAGTACTTAGCCTCACCGCCCGATGGCGCTACTATTATGAAAGAGTTTTACCATCGTGCAGTACATTCTTTTAGTAGCCTACTTTCAAAGTTTCAGTCAATTCCCTTCATTAGTTTTGTTTTGATAGCCTTTGGAAGCGAGCGTGTCGGTCAGTTTTACAA
>JAUMHM010084530.1:0-12331 GCA_032362435.1 Melikaiella ostensackeni
TCACAACCGTGAGATGGACGGCCATACATAAAATTAGAGATTCTTTCATCATATAGCAAATCCTTACTGGGCAGTAACTGCACGGCACACAATTGATCGTTCTATCCTGATGCAGGAGTCTTTTGGTACTTAGCGGTTTCCTATAGCTCTTGGACAATTCTATGCATTGCTGTCAACTGAATAAGCGCAAGATCTCGCCAAGATTGCGAAAGTTATCAAAAATTACCCAAAAATAGAGACACTCACTAATCATAAAAATATGATGAACTGAACATCATCCACTATTCAATTCCCTTATTACATGGTGGCTCCTCATATATTGGATTTATATTAAGTGTGATCGGCAATTTTTTTCTTCGGAACCCGAAACGCATGAGAGAAAAAAAATTCCTGCAGCTTCTAAACTTTTCAAGTCTTTTATGATTAGAAAAAAATTAGATTTTAAAATCGATTAATGCACTTTTTCTTTGAATGATTGAAAAATACTGGACGTCAGCAAGTAACAACACTTTTATGAAAACTGAATATGCCTAAAATTATAGGCATATCAAAAAAATGTTGCCCACTACATATACTTTTAATTACTATGAAGTGATACTTTTTTCTGAAACACTATCATTTTAGACCATTTAAGAAAAAGATTTTGCAAGCATGTGAAACCATAATAAAAATGATTAACTTTCAATTTACAATAAGTAAAATTATAATAATGTATAGAATTTTATCGACAGCAATGAATCTACACGCGCAGTTCGGGTACTAGACATTTTTTCTGTGACAATGTTTCTTGTTTACATATAAAACGTATGACTCTCACTGATTCGTGAAGATTTAGTAACTACAAATATTTCGGATTTAATTCTTGAGAAATCCCCCATTAAAAGTACCAAAATGTTGATCGATTATTCTGATTTCAATTAAAATGTTAGTAATTAGTCAAATAGCATTATCTTGGAAAATCAACATTTTTCACCAGATTCATCACATTTTTGTTAAAATTGCGTCATATTTATATTGTACATACCTAAATATTGTTAAATCTAATAAAATTTGAATATTCTTGAAGAAAAATGTCCCTTTTGAAAAACATTTAAACTCTTTAAACTCTTTATAATACTTCCGTTAGACCTTTAAAAATGGACGATTATATAAATCTTCATATGTTCAATGGTTTGAAGTAATGTCTGCAAAAGAGGTTCATCGCAGAAGGAGCAGCGTCCGTACTTCTTAACAACTTCTCGTCATTCTCCGTCAATCTGTCTAAAGAAAGACTGTATTCTCGATCAAATGCTCCTATAAAAATATATATAATGATAAGGTAACAAGATTAAAAAATATTACATAATTTTATTCTTATATATGGCTAATTTTCTACAGATAGGGCACTTTCGTGTCCAAGAGATAAATTATCGAAACTATCAGTTGAAAAGAAAACTGGGAAAAAATGTGGGTGACAGGCGAAAAAGTCGTAAAGTGCTGCCCTCTAGCGGAGAATCTTGTCAATCGTCACGTCAAGGTATTCAACGTGACAATTGAAAAGATCCTCCGCTTTTACATTTATGTTAAATATGGGAACGTTCGAACCTAAAACAATGTCTCCGCACATTAACCTTGGTAAGCTAATATTTGCCTTAAAACTATACTTCATTCAATTTCTTAATCTAACCTCAAATCAAAAATGTCTTCATCAATTAATAGTTAATACATTTATATAATTTTTATTTTTCTCATTGACACACTGATTTTAATGTTAACTTATGCTAACATTAATATACAAGTTCAAGCTGCACATATCATTATTTATCAGAGCAACTACATAATGATCCACATTGTTAATGAATCAGTCAATGCCAAATACATTTATTTTTATAAAATCGGAGCTCTACATCTCTTTTATTCGTCGCCTCAACTAATGTTCAGATAAGCAATCATTTATGTAAATTATCTGTTTTTATTTATTATATAACTTATAACACTACGAACTACGCTAAGACACATAAGTGGCGGTTGTCACAAGTTCACATGCACTACTTCACGTACACATGCACGCGCACACGAGCTTGTCTCAAGGGGACCGATCGATACGAGTCGGTCAGCTGTACAGCACGGTCAAATCACATTTTCGTTACTTACTCTTGTCTCGGCAATACTCATACAAAATGTACGCGTCCTGTGAATAAATGGTGTGTTAATAAAGGTGTTTCATAAACTAACAAAGCCCTTCATTGGCGACCCCGATGTGATCAAGTGCAGAGTCCGGGGAACTCGCGAAAAGATCTCATTGCGAATTTTCCGTCGTGAACACGCGCCACGTGCTCAGTGCTCACACCGCTATGACAGGAAATTTTCTCAACGTCGAATTTCCAGTGCATTTTGCGACGAGATGAGTGACTTTCTTACTTCTGAAACGCTTTTTAGTGCCACTCACAAAGGGCATAGCCGGGTAAGCATACAAAATCTGCCCCCGCACATATTAGCTTGAAATCTCTGCCATAGGTTCGCATCCATGTAAAGTGAAATTTCTCCCAATGATAACCCTAACAATTCATTTTTGTGGGAGTTATGGAGGGGGAAAGAAAAATTTAAAGTGGTTTTTCTCGAAAACAGTTCGACGGATTTTTATGAAAGAAATATATGTTGTAGACACTAATGAGGCACTTTTTCAAGGTTAGAAAAGTTGTTGAAATTGAAAATAGAATTGTCATGGATGTAACTGATGTAATGAAATACATCATAAGAAATATTTCCTTCATAAACGTCTACAGTTAGCCTATCCAAATTATAGTTTCCTGGATTCACCACGAGGAGGTTACAGTACGATTCTAAACTTCTTTCTCCAGGGTGCTTTATTATTGTGAGTCCCCTGGCCTCTCACAAATCGCAAAGCTTTATTATCATGAGTCCCCTCGCCTCTCACAAACCGGGGAGCTTTATTATCGTGAGTCCCCTCGCCTCTCACAAGTCGGGGTGCTTTATCATCGTGAGTTCCCTCGCCTCTCACCAATTCAGAATTTTCTTAATCCTCAACGCTATCATCATTAATCACTGCAGTGTAATGGTTTTTTCAAACATTTCGCTGAGTACTTGTGCTGGTTGAAGGATTATCGACAAATACCTAGCATGAGAGAAGTAATACACGATGGCAGTAATGTGTGAGCAGCAGCCAACTGTTCGTCTGCCATCAGCACACTCGCATGCATAGTTTGTTACTCCGGAAAAACCAAGCTGTTAGGCTTGTATCTTATAAAACGTCTATATGATGCTCGAGAAATGTGTCGGGATTGTACTTTTAACTTAAGTACATTGGGTTATTCTTTTACGTACTCAAGGGTCAGTTTGCCATCCTTATCCAACATTTCTGCTAAATAAGATACAGCTTGTGAAAACTGATAGGATCCAGTAGAAAAGATCGTTAAATCTCTTTCACTCATTTCTGGAGAATCCAAAATTTCATCTGATGTGACTGTTTTGAAGGGAGTTTATCGATGTATCCATCCTTTCTCCTCAGCCTCAGTGGCTACACTCAGAGAAATTTCCTCTAAACGATAAAGGAATACTTTTACGGTTAGAGCGCAATCGTTTGAGAATTAGTTTAAAAATAGATCCTTCAACGGTAAAAGTGTGAATCTTTTAACGAAGAATCGTTTCAACGATAAGCGATTCTACTTTAGCGCATGGGAAGCGCAGTTTAAAATGGGACGTACTTTTACCGTAAAATAATTGACGGTCCCCTAAAAATAATTGACGGTCTTCTATAGATGAAAAGGCGTGACTCCGTGATTTAGACGACATCATTTTAGCGTTAAACTAGATAGTTTAAGACTGCTTTTAAAATATCCTACTTTAACGATTAGAGGACCGACTTTCTCGTTTAGAGGAAATTTCTCTGAGTGTAGTTTGTTTTCGAAATCTTTTTGCGCATGCATTCTCTGTAATATTCCATTTCAAATTTCTTTGTCAGGCTGCAGCCTTTGACTCTAAGTACTATTAAGAAATGATGCCACTCTAAAATAGATTCCAATTTTTGGCACCAACTTATTATCTATTTTATGGTCTAGAAGACGATACTTTTGTTTGAGCATACCATGAACAGCTCCAACTGCCCATCAGATTTTAGTCACAAGACGTGACTGGTTGGATTCTTCTGTTGACAACTGCTTTCTTTTACCTTTTAAAGCAGGCATCAGTACTTTGAAATTCTTTCCTTACAAATCTTCAACTACGTCACGGAAATCTCGATCAAGAACAAAGAAATCATTCGTCCTCAAAAACTTACATAAACTATTTGGATCTTCAGTGATGGTTTTCATAATATCCGCATAATTTTGGTTTGCAGGATACGGCCCAAGCATGTCCACTACGTATCCATTAGTCATCGTAGAAATAGTGAAGGGCTAAAAAATAGGAATTTTCTTCTGTCCAGAGAAAGATTTTCTTTGATACTCATTATTTGTACTTTTCCGATGACGAGCATACGTACCATCATAAATCAGAAGCAAATTATCCTGAACACCAAACAATTTTTTTTCAATTTCTGTCCTATGGTTTTGAATAAGATTATCCCTGTTGACAGAATTTAAATAAAAACGAAGTGGTAGGACGTCTTTTTCAAAAGATTGAAATATACTTTCAGAATATTCCGAAATCGACTGTTTATTATCTATGTTCAATATAGAAGCTAATATATTATTAGGATTTCCTGTACGTAGTTTGAAAAGAAACACAACAAGTGCTTGGAACACTGAACGAGATTGACTATTACGCAATAAAGCCATAAAGTCTTTTATTTCAAGAAGATTTACCCAAGATAACCCAGGAAAAACTGTAATTGGTTTTTCTGAAAGGCCAAATTCGCCGATTTTGTCAAGCAATGTCGAATCAGATTTGATGGCAAGAGTTTCCATTATTTTGGACAACTCTGATGCGCTGAGACTTGCAGTGTTGGAATGCACTTTGAAACGGACAAGATCTTCCTCATATGTTCGATTTTTTAGAATATGAGTTGTACAACACCGATTTCCAGGTGTTATGTAGATTTTCTTTTTGATATACGATTGGATTCACGCTTCTTCAAGAATGACAGTTATATTTTTCATAGAGAAACAAATGCAACAGTATTTATGAGTGGCAACTGTCCTCTGGATAGGAATTTCAAAATACTCAGCCTCAGAAGCAGCTTCCTTCGATTTGACCTCAACTTTCAATGTTGGGTCATCGGAAGTCGCGTCAGAGGGAGAAAGATTTGTTTCAGTTTCAGAATCAGGATCTTTGTCAGAATTATATCTATAAATAGAGAGTCGGCATTCATTATATAGAATATCATCTACAGCTATTCTTCTTTTAAGTTAACGAGAAAAGGCATTTGCTCTAACTTTTTCACTTACTAATTTTTTTGTACCTACGCTTTTTTTAAGTTTTGTATCACAACCAACGCGCATGAGTTTTTGTTGTAATGTAGACATGTTTGGATAATAGGATTGCAATAAATATCGCAGCGTGGATGGGCGCACATACGAGAATCAAAATCAGAAAACAATTGAAGATCACACTATGAGATGGCAAGTGAACGTAAATTGCGAATAAGGACAAATGAAGATCACAGAGCGGAGTAACGCATAAACGACTAATAATATTAAGAAACAAACGAAGATCGCCAAGTTAGATGGCACATTGTCTAAAGGGAATTGAGATCAAGAAACAAATGAAGCTCGCAGAATAGATGGGCACACGTATGAGAATCAAAAATAGGAAACAATTGAAAATCACACAATGATATGGCAAATATACAAAAATTACGAACAAGAACGGATAAAAATCGTAGAGCGAAGTAATGCATAAACAACTATTATTAACTAAAAACGAACGAAGATCGCCAAGTTAGATGGCACATTGTCTAAAGAGAATTAAGATTAAGAAACAAATGAAGCTCGCAGCGTAGATGGGCGCACGTATAAGAATCAAAAACAGAAAACAGTTGAGAATCACATAATGATATGGCAAAAATACGAAAATTACGAACAAGCACGAATGAAAATCGTAGAACGGAGTAAGGCATAAACGACTATTACTAACTAAAAACAAACAAAGATCGCCAAGTTATATGGCAAACTGTCTAGAAAGAATTAAGAAAAGAAACGAATGAAGATCGCAAGAGGCACTTGCGATAATATTAAGATCGCAATAGGTAGTAGGATCGTTAAAATTATATTTCGTTTCGAATGAAATAGCACATGGACGAAAATCATACACAAGAACAAATGAAGTTTTCAGAGTAGAAGGACGTATGAAGGAAAATAAAAAACAGGAAAGAAACGAAAATCACACAATGAGATGGCACAGAAACGAAATATACGAACATAACGGTGCGCAGTGTTGCATGCGCGATTTTCATTTTTTTCTGCCATTGCTCCACCCCTTTGAAAAATTCAACAAGAATATATGTTATGAAGGATATTCTAAGGAATGTTTATGTAAAATATGGATGTGGTCACTCTAGAACATAACCTCAAAAAAAATTATAAAAATAAATAAAACATTTTACCTGTAATTTTTTACAATTTTTTTTTGAAATAGCCTCATTAGTGCCAACAACATATATTTTGTTCATCAAAATCGCTTAAGCCGTTTTCGAGAAAAACCACTTTTTTAATTTTTCTTTTCCCCTCCATAACTCCCACGAATTGCGAGTAATTCTTTTTTGCCACTTTTTGTGCATGCAGCGCAATCTTTAGTGCAGTGCTTCATGTCGGGTGTAGTGCAAAATGCATTATTTGTAATATTTTCCTGCTCCACGAACACTACCGCTATGAATTAACTTTTTATAGTGTGTCACTCTCTGCCGAAGTGTCAGTGACCATCAATTTTTATCAGAGGGCATCACAGGACACTCATGGACGCAGTGCCGCATCGGTACAAATTTTGGACACGATTTTCTTCCTACGAAAAATTTATGAGATAAGAATTCCGTGATTCTGTGCTTTCGTGGGTGAAAATAGTTTCTTTGAAGCGACAAAATGCCGAAAGACGATACTAAATTCAAAGACGCTCAAAGCGAATCCCTCATCCCGAATCGTGGTGACGTGAAAGCTCCGCCCTTCATCCCGGAACAGCCCTCACTCTGGTTCGCGTAACTCGAGGTGCAGTTATAATTCAAGGTATCCTATTCGAAAAGGACAAATTCTACCATGCTGTATCTCTCATCGACACACGTCATGCGGCAGAGGTAAAGGACTTCATTGTCTCCCCTTCTCTCACCTCGCACCACAGCATCTTACGGAACCGCCTCAACAACAAAGGTAACTGCTGGGGCCACTCAAAATTTGGCAATGATGCCAAGAAATATGCACCTAATTGTGAATATCCAGGAAATCAGTCCAAGAGTCATTAGCAGTAGAGCAAGACTCTCACACAACTTCTCGCCGGCTTTTTGTCACAGACTGAACCTCTGCGTTACAATTTCATGTAGGCACAGAGAACGGTTTCTGTACTTCCAGTTTCGTGGCTGAGATCTAAGATTAATCTAGTGAGTTACCAACTTTACGCAGCAAACGGTACAACGATCAAGAAGTTTGCCTTCTCACCTCAAAGCTCAACCTTGGCTTACGCCAAGATTTCAACTGTCGTTTCATCACAGCTGATGTCTTGAAACACATAATTGGTGCTGACCTTCTGAGTCACTTCGGTCTTTCAGTAGACCTCCAAAACCAACGACTCACATCTAACGTCACCAGCCTCACAAACATTGAACAGGCCTTTTCAGTCAAGAACATCGCATCAATCAAGATTATTTTTCACATAGAGTCAGTTTATTCTCAACTGCTCCGACAATTTACAACGATAACGAAACCAGATAGCACTTTCAAGCCATCTAATCACCTAACGCGTCATTTTATCAAGACGACGCCTGGACCTCCTGTCTCGAGTAAAGCAGGATGGCTTACTTCTGAAAAACTACAAATAGCTAAGGACGAATTCGAGAAAATGGCTGCTCTTTGAATCGCTCGAAGCTCCGACAGACCATAGTCTTCACCTCATTACCTGGCACTCAAGAAATCGGGTTAATCACGACCATGAGGTGATTTCAGAAGACTCAAAGGCCACACAATACCAGACAAATATCCTATGCGCTACCTAGAAGATTTTGCTGCAAATCTCCATAGTAAAATACTATATCTTCCCTACCATTGTAGCTTCTGACAACGAAGAATTACACTTCCAGCATCTCAAAATTCTATTTCAGCGACTTCAGGATAATGGAGTGGTCATTACCTCTGTTAAGAACACTTCGGAGTAGCTGAAGCCAAATTCATTGGTCATACAGTCTCTCAACATGGAATAAAATATTTGCCTGAGAAAGACACAGCAATCCTCGACTTCTTCAAGCTAATAGTGATTAAGAAGCTGCTAGCCTTCTCGCATCGCTCAACGAACAGTATGTAGGTCCTGATTTAAAAGGCAGCCAGGAAGTGAACTGGACTCCATAACTCGAAAAAGCCTTCACTGAGTGCAATGAGGCCCTTGCAGAAGCAACTTACCTTGTCAACCCCAACATCAACGCACATTGGGCAATCTTCACCGACGCTTTCAAGCCTGCCACGGAGAAATTGTCAACTTACGTTCGCGAGTTACAAGCTGTTTACACAGCAGTTAAGGCCATGTAATGAGTGGGTCACGTGACCAGATTCCTACCTCACCGACACTTTTTTCATTTTCCAACTCACGTTCACACGAAGCGCCAGATCAAGTTGAAAATTTGAGAAACTAAATAAGAAGCACTAAGAAATGTGTGTCCGGTCCTAAAATATTATAATTATGAAAAAAGTTTCTTTGTAAACAAACTTTTTTTTGCTTTTTTCATAATTATACTTTAGGACCAGGCACACCTTTCTTAGTGCTTCTTCTTTGGTTTCCCAAATTTACAACTCGATCTGGCGCTTCATGTGAATGTAAGTTGGGAAATAAAAAAATTGTCGGTAAGGTAGGAATCTAACCACGTGACCCACTCGTTACATAGCCTTAAACACTCTCGGCACATTTTCGAAGATATACATGTGACCACCTACACCGAACGAAAACCACTGCTACACGCTTTCAAACAGCGTCCAGAACGAGCTTCACCTTGGCAATTTCATCAATTGATCTTCATCGCCCAATTTACGACGAAAATTTGCCATATCACCGGAACGGACAACATAGTTGCTGACACACAGTCACGTACAGGCGCCATCTCATTAAGGCTGTCTCAATCCGTGATTTAGCAGCAGCACAAGCTGAGGATCAAGACCTTCCACTTTTTCTCCTTTCTGTTACTACTTCTCTCAAGTTTCGCAAAATGAATTTTCAGGACACAGTTCCACATTGCAACCTCTTGTCAGATATGGTACGTCCTTATGATCCCAGGACACTACGAAAAACGATTTTTGACTTGCCTCACTCGCTTTCCCATCCTGGAAGAAAAGCATCACAGAAATTAATTATCAACGCAACATCTGGCCATCAATGAACAAGGACTGTCTAAAGTGGACCAAGCACTGTATCTGGTGCCCGAAGAACAAAGTTTCTTCGCATTACTTCGGTACTGGGAAGACAATTCGAGTCCGATCTCGTCCGGAAGTTGCATAAGCTTCTCGGAACCAAGCACCGAGAACAACGCCTTACCACCCACAATCCAATGGTCTCGTCGAAAGGCTGCACTGACAACTCAAAGTAGCTCTTATCTGCCACATATACTCCTGGGTTAACGTCCTCCAAGCTGTACTTCTCGGGATAAGATCTGCACCAGGGTGGTCCTTATTATTATTATTTTTTAATTCGTTGGCTTCCACTGGCGGCATTTGTTCGTATGCCCAAGAAAAGAAAGTAACCCAAATTTTAGCCAAATCGGTTAATATTTACCCACCAAACATAGACCTTGAAAATTCCCATGGGATTTACATGGAAAAAATCACGCAAAAACGAAAAATCTGAATAACTTTTTCAATTTTTATTCGAATCATCCTATCTTTGAGAACAAAAATTTGCATGGGATGATTAAAATATCTTCATAGTCAAAAACACAAAATCTTAAAAAATTACGCAATTCAATAGTTTATTCTCAAGCGGATGCAAGATATCAAAATGTGAAATTTTGAGAAAATACAAAATGTTTGTTGATTCAAAACTCAAAAAATACCTTTTTCCACAGTTTTCAACGTAATACTTTTAAACTTCGGGAAAACAAAACATTTAGTTTCAGAAATTACTTGATTAATTTGAAAATCTGAAATTATAAAAATACGAAATGGCGGCCAATTTAAATCTAAAAAAGCTCATTTTTATATTTTTCAACGAAATAATTTGAAACATCGTGAAAAAACTGTTTGGCTCCAGAAACTATGTACTTGATAATTTTTAAAATCCAAAATATTGAAAAAATCCGAAATAGTGGCCACTTAAAAATTTTAAAAAACCTTATTGCTACAGTTTTTAACGAAAAACTTTTGAACTTTATCAGAAAAAAATATTGTTTCAGAACCTATAAGATAATTTAAGAAAATATGGGTGATTTATTTTCATATTTCTGAAGAGTATCCGTTTAATGAAAAATACAAGAAGAACGTAGTACTTACATCTAAATGAAAAAAAAAAATTTATGTTGTGTCTTGAACATTGTTATTAATAATAATAATATTATTTCGTTATGATTATATTCAGCTTGCGCCTTGCCGGATAATGTAGACTTCTTCATATCGGGAACACTCTGCTGATTATCTTGAACAACAGAAAGGAGATTCCATTTCTCTTTCTCATTTTTTTAATCAGCTTGTTGTGCTGCGTCATAAGCGCGACGCCCCGTTCTGCGACATCATTAGTAACTGTTAGTTTGCTCAATAGCTTGCGTACTTTGATGAAAACTTCATGTTCAGCCCATTTCTCCGGCTCAAGGTCCATAAATGACGTTGATACGAAATTGATACTGCTGATGATAAAAAGAATCCTCCAGAAACACAGCAACTAGTTTAAGGAACTCCTTGTAGTCGTCTCTAGGTTGCGTTTCTTCAAGCTATTGCTTTACAAAGCTCAAAATGCTTTCTCCGTCAACAGCTGTGGCTCGTTTGACATAGGGATCTTGAAGTCCTAACGAGTATTCATCAGTTTTTATTCCACACCAAGCATTTCGAAAATTTCCGAAAATCGCTACTTCTGAGCTCGTGGAGTTTGGTTCAACCGAACACTTGAAGGTTGCTCTTAATACGAGTTCATAAACGAGAAGCCTGTATGCGTAGAAAAGGAGGTCCATTTCTACCAACTGCTGTTAGAATGCACAAGCTCCATTTTTCCAATCCGCATTAGAGGCAGTTGTGTCAGCATACATTCCTTCCACCTCAGCTAACAAGATCTACTCTAGCAAAGTATAGTCGATTGCTTCTGCTTGTATTTTACCTGATCCGGAGGTTAATATCGCTTTTCCTAATAACTGATGACATAAAAATCAGGTCCGGACATAAAAGCAGGAAGCCTATCCACTATTTCTCTGCCAGAAATGTCTGACATCATTCTTCCGTCCTAGTGAACAGTTAACTTTCCACAAGGTTCGAATTGCTCTGCACCTGTCGCTGGAAACTTCTTCACGTAAGATGCGGCTACGGTATACCAAGGTGGGAATGACACCGACCTGACACGCGATAATAAAACCCTCTGTGCCTGAATTAAGTCCGGATGATTTAAGTAAAGCAAACGTTAACTCCATCGACAAGGACTAATCTTTTACATTTCTGTGCAAGTTCCCGCGCATCTTCTTGTCATGAAGCAGTTCGAGGAAGTTGTTCACCTCTGCTTTCTTTACTCGGGCTATAAGAAGTGAGGCATCTAGATGGAGTAATGCATTTTCCTCACCTCTCATGCTAAGATCCAGACAAAGAGTCTCGGACGCCTACGCCGCGAATTTGTAGAGGAACGCTCCTTTGCCAATCATCTCGTGGTTCCTGACCATTGTCAGCAGAGGATCTCTCCCATTTGCCACGGCGTGAGCTGTATCCAAGATAATTCGGTCACAAAAAAACTGGATATTTAAAAGTCCGCGTCCGCCTTTACGGAGTAGAACCGGGACGGCAAGCATGTTAGTTGCAGATATCTTGTTCAACGCCGACAGACTGGAAGCCCAAATCTGTCGAAGGAGACGCTTGTATCTGCTTCGGAGACCCTTCAGCTTTCGGCACGGTTGTTCACACCTTCGCTTGGTGTTTTTTTCCAGGACCATCCCTGGACAATTATCCGCGACTGCTTATTAACTTTTGTAACCGTATTCAGCAGAAACCCTCGGCACAGGGACCCTCTATCCGCAGCCTGAGGA
>JAUMHM010084531.1:0-12330 GCA_032362435.1 Melikaiella ostensackeni
AATAGGGGCAATGAATTGGCACAGTTCTCAGATTATTATGGACAAATTTCTCCACCGACC
Organism: Melikaiella ostensackeni; assembly: GCA_032362435.1. Taxonomy (NCBI): domain Eukaryota; kingdom Metazoa; phylum Arthropoda; class Insecta; order Hymenoptera; family Cynipidae; genus Melikaiella; species Melikaiella ostensackeni. Next base: position 61 of record JAUMHM010084531.1, read on the forward strand.
GGGAGTACTGTGCCGCATTGAATAAATTCAATATTGTACGATCCCCCAACAAGTATCCCAAAAGTAAGAAAAGAAGAAAGAATTTTTATCCCTGATTTGAAAAAGTATTTTGTTGAGTTATAGTTAATTCACAGAACCATTTGCCACTGAAATATGTTGTTTTTCACTGGGAAGAAGACATATATTTCAACGATTTGCCGAAAAAATTGTTAACTAAGTTATGAATAATTTAATTTTAAAAACTAAAGGAAGCAAAAATTTTTCACTACAAAAGTTCTACAAAAATGTCCCTTGACACTTTCTTCTATATGGTGTTATTTTCCAGATTTTTGGAAAAATATGTATGAAATCTTTTTAAATTTATTTTTTCTCAATAATACAATGTTATGGTGTCATAAAAAAAGAAGAGCTTATGACACAGTTTCTACAACTTTTACATTAAAATTTTTCCTTTGAAGTAGCAATTTTTGAAATAATCGATATTCTCCATTTTTTCTAACCTACTTCATTATCCTTTTACCAATACATTATAAAAACTGTTGAATTAAGTTCATTTTGGTTTTTCATCACGCCATAAAATTGTATTGTCAACAAAAAATTAATTTTGAAGTATTTTATATAAATTTCCGCAAAAATTTCGAAAATAGTGCGAGATAGGAAAAAGTTTCAATAGATATTTTCCTAGATCTTCTCCAGAGAAAAAGATTTTGAAGCTTACACTTTTTTCGTATCTGGTGTCATTTTGACAAAAAACGTGAAATGCTAAGATGTATCATTATTATATATATATACGCATTACTTCAGATACATGGGGGTAAGGCCAATCACGCCGTGCCTCGGCGTTCCGCTTTGTGAGCCAACTTGGACTTCTTCATGCAACCTTCCCAGCCATGATGCACGCATCGTCCTCAGTTTCGAGATGTTGTCGCGAACGGGCTCGTCGGCCTTCGACATCGTAGCTGTGTGTGGCTGACTTCAGGTGTTCTTCACAATCTCTTCCTATCTCAAGAGATGCACCTTGCTCTGTGTGTAAACGCATCGTCCTCGGCAGTGTGATATACGTCACATCTCGGGCTCGCCGGGCTTCGACATACATAGCAACTCAGGGCTGAGAGTGATACCTCTTACCTGCTTTCCTCTTTCTTTTTCCCCTCAGGACCGTCTCAGCGTAAGAAGCAACCGCATCCCAGTGGGCCTAGGAGTGCAGCATCAACTTCACAATGTTTTCTGGCGTTATTCTTGCGCCTACCATCTGTTCTACATCCTCCCTAGCTCTCATCCAGCGATCACAATGGAAGAACGTATGTTCTACATTGTCCATGACCTCAGTTGAACAGTAGATACAAAACGGACTGCTTTTCTTCTTTCGTTTGTTGAGGTATGCATAAAACATACCGTGCGCTGTCAACATCTACGTCAGAAAGTACGTTGGTTCTCCGTGTCTCCTACTAATCCACGGAGCTATATTGCCTGTGAGTTTGTGTGTTCACTTTCCCTTGTTTTCACCAACCCATCGTTGCTGCCCATTCCGGCATTGCAATTCGTAGGACGCCATCATACATTATGTTCCATAAGTCTGGACCAAGCGCAGAGCCCTGTGCTACCCCTGCAGTAACTTTTCTGCGCCTTTGTCCCTTCGTGGTATCGTAGAAAAGCTCCCTGTCACTCAGCTAATCTTTAAACACTCTGAGCAGATACGCCGGTACCCTAAAACGCTGCTCAAGAGCATCCAGCATATCTACCCACCTCGCCGAGTTAAAAGCGTTCTTCACATCAAGGGTAACTAGGATGCTAGCGTCCCTTGTTCTGTGGTTTCCGCTCCATGAGTTGTGAGCCGCTCCTACAACCACTCTAATCGCCCCAACGGTCGACCGCTTAACATAAAAACCGTGCTGGTTCTGCGCCAGTCCGCCCGCCTCCTCAACTGCCTCACACAGTCTAGCCTTGAGCATCTTCTCAAAAATCTTTCCGATGTTGTCAAGCATACAGAGTGGTCTGTAGGACGAGGGGGACATAGGTGAGCCCTTCTTCTTGTTCAGCAGAACCAGCCTCTGAAGCGTCCACCTTTTGTCAAAAATCCCCGCTAGGAGGCATGCATTGAACATGTTCAATAGCATGTAAGAGCGCTCTTTCGCGATGATTTTGACCACTTCTGCAGGTACTCCATCGGGGCCTGGGGCTTTATGGTTTCCTAAGGAAAAAGCCGCCGCCCAAAGATCTTCTATCCCGAAGATTGGTATTTCGCCCAATAAGGTTGGATCCCTCTCTTGTAGTCTCTCCGGGTGATCCGGGAATCTGCGCGTGGCAATGCGGTAACCCATTCCCCACGTATCATTATCTATGTCCCTGCAGAGGGCCGCCCAGCAGTTACGCTTACTGGTTTTTATAGCCATCCTCAGCAGCTTTTTTGCCATCAAATAGCGTTCCATGGCAAGTTCCGCACTCGCTCTTCCTCTTCTGCGCTGCGCTCTCCTTCGAAAGAATAGTCCCTTGCGTCGGAGCTCAGCAATCTCTGCGGTCCACCAGTAAGCCGGTCTTTTTCGCAGGTTCCTGGTTCGCTTGGGCATTGCCTTGTTACACGCCTTAATGATACGTTGCGTCGCCTTTTCCACGAGGTCTTCCGCCTCCTTGACTGTTAATGAGGCTTGGGACTCCTGCTCGAAGCAGGGCTTGTCCGTCTCAGGTAAGCTTTCCAATAGGGCTGACTTATCCAATTTAGCCACATTCCAACCTGTTATAGATGTGGGTCTCTGCACGCTCTGGGCGTTTCTGCCGTTTGGCCTCTTGCTGATCTTGAACTTGATGTACTAATGGTCGCTCCCAGTGAACGTCTCCAGCACCCTCCAATCTTTTATCACTGCCGCTATATCTACAGAGGCAAGCGTTATGTCAATGATTGTGCCCCGACATCCTGAGCGCCTGAAAGTTGGAACTCCTTCCGAATTAAGGATAACCAGGTCTAACCTGGCTGCCATTTTCACAACAGCGGTACCTCTGCTGCAGGACCAATTCATCCCCCACTCCACTATATTAGCATTAAAGTCTCCTGCTACTATGATAGGGCCGTTCATATCGCGGATGGTCTCCTCCAGATTTTCAAGTTTGCGCCTGTACACCGCAATGCCCTCATTTGGGGAGAGGTATACGCTCACATAAGTGGCGTGAGTACTCCTCACCCAGACGTAGCCATCACCGCAACCAACTTCCTGGACAGGGAACGCGATAGCGCTTCTAATCCATATCGCCGCTGTGCCCAGATTATCCGAATACCAACCCTGGCCACGAACGTTGCGTGCCTGCTCTGATGAAATGAGCAGATCAGCACCGCACTCGTACGCCATCTGAGAAAGCAGATCCTGGGCAAGTATGCTTCGGCTAATATTTCCTTGGATGACTGTAGCTATCACATTGCTTTTTCCCCAGAGTTGCCTCTTTCCCAACCTTGCACTGGGCTGAGCCTGGTACATGGTCAACAGCGCTGCCATCCTTGCGCTCCGCGCACAGGTAGCAGTTTGGCTCGCTTTCACAGCGGGCAGCTTTGTGGTTACCCTTCCCACAACGCCAACACATAGCGCTCCTATCAGTTCCCTTACACTGCGCTGCATGATGGGAGTAACCATGGCAGCGGTAACAGCGCGGGATGCTTTTCCTCCTTCTTACTCTGCAGTTCACCCAGCCAACTTTGATGTGTCCTGCCTCCACCAGTTTTTACGCCATAACCTCGCTCAGCTCAGCGAACGCCATAGCGTTTCCCTATCTATTTGTTCGAAACATACCGACCCTAATCGCGTCGCAGTTTCCTGTTCCGAGGGTGGATATTATAGCCCCTTTAACCTCCTCCTTTTCAATTGAGGTATCCAAGTCGCGGATTTCGATCTATGCCCTCGGGGCCATCATACGCACGCTTATTTCATCCCCTAAGTAGTAGTAGTAGTAGTAGTAGTAGTAGTAGTAGTAGTAGTAGTAGTAGTAGTAGTAGTAGTAGTAGTAGTAGTAGTATACTATTGAGACAAATCCCTTTCGGGGTAAGCGTAACTGGTTCGGCTCTAGCTTCGCCATACTACCTGGGATCAAGTAATTTATATGATAAGGGTAAGTAAGGGATGTGTAGAAGAGGGATAGATTTAAGATCAATCTAGAAGTCGCGTGATGCATATTTAAACAACATACTCGTCCTAAGACACCGCTCCGACACGGGCCGCTGATCAATCTCTCTAGCAATTACGCCAGGTGGAGAGCTTCACAAAGCCATCATACGTTATGATTCACACATAGACACACAAACTGATTAATATGCCTATAGGTAAATCCATACTCTTTGCCCGAACTTTTGATATCTTTTCGCTTTAGAATCTCATTCACACATCCCCACCATGCTTTTCTTGGTCTGTCACTGGCTTATTAGCAAGAACCAGAACTACTTATTGGAATAGTGAAAATTTCACTGATTTAAATTTAGAGAACATACACATTAACGTGAAGTCATATATGAACGCCCACCTATCCTCCAAATAATGTTGATCCATTTTAACATAATTAAATTGATCTTAGAAATGAACTAGTCATATAGAAAACAACTGAAATTAAACAATTCGAACTGCTTATCAACGCCCTTTAAGTAGTAACAATTTCAAAACCTTTGCTTCTGTATTTTCTGGATCCTGCTCCACCAATTTCTTCATCCTTATCTTAGCCTTCTCGTGACGGTCATTTAATTCCATAAATTTATTATAAACTCCACTAGCGAGATCGCCATATCCATACGCTCCAGCTACTTCAGTATTTCCATCTTTGCCAGAAGAACTTCCACCAATAAACCAAACAGTGTACTTACTCAAAATTGGATACTGTCTGCATCTCAGATACCAATACACAGAAAAATATAAAGTAAGCTCTTGATTCGGACTGCCTTGAGCATGATCATCAGCAAGAGCGACTAGAGGTCGTCCTCCCATCAGCAGACACGAAGCCAATCCCCATTTTTCCTTAAAAGGAAAAATATCCTTCACTTTTCCTTCTGATAGAGGTAGTATTAGGCTATCGATCATAAACTTATAGAATTCCAGCTTTTATATCTTCCCCTCGACTGCTAGGATCACCAAGGATGTAAATTTCGAATACTCTCGACTCATCTTCTATACTGTTCCGACGCAAGAGGGACTCGCATTGACTGGAACGTATCCCATTCGGAAGGCGGCCTTTGCCATACCCTCCATAGCATCTGATGTTCCTGCTATGATATGATAATCAACAAATTTAAACCCGTTCACGTCGACCATCTTACTTAGCCCAGGTGCAGGAATTTCTCCTAGAATTTTTTTCATCGAGCTCGACATATCTTCATGTAGATGACACTTATTTAAAATTGAATTTGACACATCAGTATATGACTCGTAAACCGTTGGAGCTTTAGTTATTTCAGAAATATTGTCTCCAGGGAAATCGGAAATCATTATTGTAATTTCCTTCGCTGGATACGCCAGTTGAGCCAATCCACTACCTATACATATAAAATTTGATTAATTTAGAAATACTTATACTTTTTTTATGTGTAAATATCTTAGACCTCGATATGAAGAGTAAGGCCTGAGCCAGAGAGTTAAGTGCTTTGGGTGGGTGACGAAAAGCGCAAGCTTAAAATGCGTAAAACAATTTTCAACATTACATTTATTGATAATATTGATAAGATCATCACCTCTTATCTGAGACAATTTCTTCCTTATGGTACTAATTTCTTGTTTACTGGCTCTCGCAGCTTTTAATTTCTCTAACAAATGAATTTTCTCTGTGATACCAATTCCCCTTCGGCAAACAAAGGAGATCGTCCGTACCCCCAGAAAGAATAACCACCAGAATGTCTTTTTTCTTCAGCTTCTCACAGTACTCTGCTATCATTTTATTAGCCACCAAAGTTTCTTTATTTGGCTGACCATCGACGCCCACCTGAAAGTATCAGATATTTGTATCAAGTTTAGGATACCAGAACTAATGATTCCACATTTCAGAAATTGTTTTTTCAGGTACTACTAAGAATCCTTTTTTCATTTGCTTTCCTATTATTTTTTCCAAAGAAGTTCCGAGCAATACACATTCTCTTTCCCAGCCAATCATGTTGACATTACTTTTCAATTTGTGCTTAACACTTCCAATAGTCATCTTGTCTTTTCCATCAAATTTTATTTTTCCAGAAATAATTTTCGCAGCGTTTACTTTCTCCACACCTGCTTCGATAATTTGTTTCATTTCATAGCGAGTCTGAAAAAATGCGGGATCTCGATTGAAAGCTGCTTCTTTCCTTTCTTTTTTGTAACATTCATCTCAGAATTTTTATGGTCTGAGGAATTATTTTTCTCTTTTATTCGAATAAATAAACTTTTTCCGGCATAGGCATTGAAAAGTCGCTTTTTGACACATTTTTTTGTTTCGTGCCCGTGCAGAAATCTTAATGTGGGCCTGTTGTGGTTCTCGCCAGTTTGTCCCACTTCAGGTGTGGCCCTGACCAGGAAAATTGGCTAGAGCCTGACAAGGGTGTAGCGCTTTTGCAGATTTGCGCTCTACGTAAGGAAAACTGGTCAATGCCCCGTAAAAAAACAAACCGTTCTGGATTATTATAATGAATGTTTGATTATTTTGCTATTAAATATTCCATAAATATTTATAATTTAATTAATATAAGAAAAACCGTAGTCAGCGGTAGCAAAAGTCTTAGAATTTCCTACTGTTTGAATTTATATGGATAATCTTTACAGCTGCCTTAAAAAGCTTTCATACCGCAGTTTTGACTGTGAGTTCGAAGTGCGCATCAAAACTGTGGTATAGTCTTTTTGGGGCAGTTTTCAGGAGTGGTAATCTCACTATCGCGTTGACGTTTAAGAGAGTAATTTATTATTGCAAGTAATGATTGGACCAACACGAAGTGATAAAATGCCATAAATTACTGATAAATTATTATAAATTACCAATAAATTACCATTAATTACCATAAATTTCCAATTTTTATTTATTTTTCTTCATATCAGTGCTGGAGGAAATAATGCACAGGGCGTGCGCCTAAAATTTTTTTAGCTTGAGGGATATTTTCAGAAGGAGCAGTCGACTTGCCTACGGCACACCTTCAGTTTCGTCTTCGACTCGCCTTCAGTTCCGTCTACGACTCGCCTACGAAGTAGTATCTAGTTGATTTAATTCCACAGAATGTTCATAGCTATCTCCATACATAAATTTTCATCTTTAAGAATTTTTGAAGTTTTTAATTTTTCGTTAAAAGCAAAAATTTTTCAACTATTAGGAATATAGCAACTTTGGTCCTATGAAGAAATGTTCAACGGCAATTTTATTTGACTTTATGAAAGCACAAATTCTACTCTTTCGACTTTTCTTCTTATCACGCGTCATTTGGCTCAAAAACTAAAATATTCCAATATCATTTTCTATACTTAAAAAACAAACTATGCCTCCTAACAAAACGTATTCGGACGAAAGCTTATAGGGCTTCGTAAAAGCAACAATTTTGATATCGTAACTTTTTCCCGTATCTCGCGTTATTTGGTACAAAATTTTAATTTTCGATCTTTCAAGAAAATTCAAAAAGTTGTCATGACAATCTTGTAGGACTTTCAAAAAGCAACGTATTTCTCTTCCCGACTTTTTTTCATACCATTCACTAAAAGAGTGTACCAAAGGCGAATCCAATAGATTAATTCTTTTAAAAGCATCGTGCTCACACCAAACATACAGCCATACATTCATACATGCATGCATACATACAGGCAGACAAACACATTAGTAAAAAACTGTTTTTCGGGTTCACAGGGTCTCAAAACGTGGAAATTTGATAGAAACGGGGGGGGGGATCAAATTTGACACAAGTCTAATACCTTCTCTGATGAGAATGTAAAAGTAATGCTCAATCTACTTGAAAAAATCGTTTTTTTTTTAAGTTTTTTTTTCGAAAAATGGAGTTTTCAAGAATTTTAAACATTTTTGCGAGAGAAAGAGAGTATTTATCAATTAAAATTATCCGAAACAAGAAGAAGCTCCTAATAAAACTATTTAAATAATTCAATAATTAGTTAAAATTAATATTACCGCGATTGAAGACCGTTATATTCGCATAGCGCACGCAGCAATCGCTTAACGCAGTCGGAATGACTTTTGACTGTTTTTAATTATTTTTACTTTTATTTATAAAAATTGCACAATTCTGAAATCTACATGCACATCCTATAGTGACAAGAAGACAGGATAGACTCAGCGTGGAGGGGATAAAAACACTGTTTAAATTAACTTTTTGTTAATATTTAACATTTTTGTTTATTTCACATGATTCAGGCTATGTTATATTTCTGTGATGAACGTTTAGTGGTTTTCGATAATTATTATATAAATTCCAAAATTTTATAAACAATGTAATTGTTTAAAAATCATTTTTTTGCATAATTTCAAAGACTCCCGGAGATATTGCCGAGCTAAATTCAAGGGTATATTTAGTTTCCCATTAGGACTTTTACTTTTATTTATAAAAATTGCACAATGCTGAAATCTATATGCGCATCCTATAGTGACAAGAAGTCAGCATGGAGTCAGCATGGAGAGGACAAAAAAATGTTTGAATTGACTTTTTGTTAGTATTAAAAATTTTTGTTTATTCCATATGCTTCAGACTGCGTTATAATTTAGTAATGAGTTATTGGTTAGAAAATAATAATTTTTGCATTATTCCAAAAATTCCTGGACATATTGCCGAGCGGAATCCAAGGGTTTATCTAGTTTTCCGATAGGATTCTCACTTTTATTTATAAAAATTGCAAGGTTCTGAAATCTATATGCACATCCTATAGTGACAAGAAGTCAGCATGGACTCTGCGTGGAGCCGAAAAAAACCATGTTTAAATGAACTTTTTATTACTATTTAAAATTTTTGTTTATTCCATATGCTTCAGACTGCGTTATAATTTAGTAATGAACGCTTACTTGTTTTCCGTGATCATTAAACAAATCCCGAAATATTATAAACAATGTCATTGTTTAAAAAATCTTTTTTTCTGCATAATTTCAAAAGCTCCTGGAGATACTGCTGAGCGGTATCCAGGGGTATCTGTAGTTTTCCGATATGACTTCTAGTTTTATTTATAAAAATTGCACAATTCGGGATTCTATAGCTAGATCCTCCAGTTGCGTGGAGTCAAGATGGGGGGGATGAAAACAATAGATAATTTATTAATTATTGACCAGTGAGCTTTCGTCGGAGTTTGTTCATCATATTAACTTGTTTTAGTTCATGGTTTGTCTATATTTTTCACGGTAAACATTAAAAACGTGGGAAAATGTTATTCAAATTGTATTTGTTCAAATAATTAATTTTTTGAAATGATTTAAAAAATTCCTGGAGGCATTTCAGTAAGGAATCTGCTGATGTGCTTGGACGTGTTTTCGGGCTGATAGTTCTATTGATAATAATTGCACAATGTTTCATAATAATGTAATTGTCTAAAAAATAATTTTTTTGCATAATTCAAAAAGCTCCTGGAGGTATTGCTGAAAGGAATCTGGTTATGCTCTTGGTTTTATGATAGGACTATTAGTTTATTTTAAATAAATTGCACAACTTTCAAATCTATATGCATAGTTAAATTCAAGATCGTCTATAAGGGACCTTTTTAACAACCCTGAAGTTAGATACGCATATAGATTTGCAGATGCCCACGTATAACTGAATAAGTTAAATCGGTAGAGGTCTAAAATTTCTAATAACCACACTATTTATTAGTTTCGCCTAAAAAAATTATACGAGAAACAAATAAAAAGTCTCAGTCCTCAAAATATATCATAAAATATATGCATAATGTTCTATTCGGCTGAAACGCTCTTGCCTAACCAGTGAAAAGGCCACTGAAAAAAGCAACTGTACATACACGGAAATATGGTACGTTTCTTTGGCTTCTTTTCTTTGTACCAATAATTTATTTACTTCAGTTGAGTAAATATTATTTAGAAGCAGAAGAGTCATGCTTCGAATAAAAGAAATAATTTTTCTGGTGATGTCTCTTTAATAGAAGGAAATATTTCTTTGCAATTAATGTGAAAATCATTAAGTCAGACATAATTTCTTTGAATCTGTTTTTCTCACCCTAAGAAATATTTTTCCATTTTAATAAAATTGATTCTTTGAAGTGGTAAATACGTTTTTATTGAGTAATTTATTCATGCTTGGATCAAGTAATTTAGGCTTTTTTGAGTAAAAGAAATATTATTTACATATAAATAATTATTCACGGAATCCAGAAAAATATTTATCGTATGCTGAAGCTTGATACAATTATTTCACGTAAATAATTATTTATATAAGTTTGAAACATGTTTTTCCATTTGAATATTGATCCATTTCATAAGAAGAAATCGTCGTTTAAATAAACAATCTGCACTTAACTAATTCGAACAAATATTCGGTCGAACGAAGGAATTTAACGCTTTATTGAAATAAATCATGTGCATTTCCTTGAAATATGTATGTTTTTTTTTAATGTAACACATTATCATATTTGTTTCAATTATATGTTTTTGCAATACAAACAACATTTTTTTGAAATAAATGTTTATGAAATTTGTTAGAAAAAACGATTATTCATTTCGGTTATTTATTTAGTTAGGAATGGATCATTTTAAATAGGTCGTGACTACGTGTGTCTTAATTTCGGTACGAATAGCCGCATTTTTTCGTTACAAATAGAGACTGCGTTCTGATTAAACATTTCTTTCAATAGTAAATTATGGATTTGCAGCATTCAGTTGCAAGATTATTTCTATAAATTACGTTGTTCTTTAAATGAATTTCTCTTTTTTCTTTGAGCCAAACACTTTTGTACTTTGAATCAATTAATATTTTGTCAACTTTGATACATGCCTATTTTGTAAAATATCTCGTATCTTAATGGGACCACAAACACATTTACTCCTATTAAAAATCCATTTCTTTGTTTCCAAGAAATATTGAGTGAAAGTTAGGGTACGCTTCTTTCAAGTAAGGATCCACATTTTCCAATTTAGAAAAACTTTTAAATCAGTCGATAGTCATTTGTTTGAAGAAAATATATCCTTGATTTAAGATCACATTTGATTATATCAACGACCTCATTTTTAGCACAAATCTCTTATTTCTCTTAATCAATTTCAACGTACATTCTTTTAATTAATATTTCTCTGACTGGAATAATAATTAATTTGCTCGAAGAATTTCATATTTTTGGTTATTACTATTAGGATTATTTAATTTTATTCTGGGAGCATTCTCGTTTGTTTAGAATAAGAATGCAAGAAGTGTTTGTCACAATATGTGTTTCTCCTCATATACATATAAAATTAGGAAATAATAAAGAAATTACTAAATCTTTTTAGTAACGCCGGAAGAGATCAGGAAATATTTGTTAGCATGCATAAATTTTTTAGAGGTATATAGTATTATTCTATACTAGGAATATTATATACGCACACTAAAGCGCGAGGAAGACATTGCATTCCCAATTAATAATATACAAATATAAAACAAGATTACTATGATTCTTAATTTAAATTAAACAATTTGATCACTTCGAAAAAAATTTGAGAGGCATTGAGTTGGAAATGTTCAGTTTAAAACATTATTGAATTAAAAATAATTCAATTATGAATTCCTAGTTTTTGCCCGGCTCTATTCTTAAGGCAACATTTTTTTCATTTTTCTACAGATTAATTCAGAATGGGGCTTGAAAAATTGGGAATCTACTTTAAAAATATTTAATTTCTAATGCTTTTTCGGAAATTTTCAATTGTACAGGCTTTCAATTTGAAGTTATTATACATAGTGAGGTAGTTCATGATTGTTGCAACAATTACAGAATTATTATAATAAAAGCGTTGATTTTTTGCATTGGTTAAGAAACTCGTTCGATTTGTTGAAACTGTCATAATTTCGTAACTTCTTGCTGAAAACCAATTGTTTGGTCAATAAAAAATTAGGTGGAGTCTACACAGCCGGCAACGAACGATGTGACCGACGCCGGCAACCAACAATGTTGCCGGCTGTTTTTCACAAAAAGCGAAATACAAAATAAAAGCGAATTACGTTTACAGTCATGCAAGTACCTGAAAATGTATTTGTTAAGGTCATAATTGATAAAGATCATGTTTGCAAAAAGGAAAATAATCTGTTCACATTTTTTTTCATGAAAATACGGTGAGCGTAGACATTGGAAAGGGGTGGGAGTTTGACCAACATTATTTCTGTGACCAGTC
>JAUMHM010084533.1:1669-12330 GCA_032362435.1 Melikaiella ostensackeni
CAGAGGGGAAAACAAAATTGGCCTCGATCATTAAAGTAGTTGTTGGGGAGAGCTGAGTAGTCTGCTATCTCGTCCCAAGGATTAAGGTGGAGATTTTGGACGTAGACACAACTAATGAGACGGAGGTGGTAGAAAAGGCGCTGATGGAACATGGACTAAGAGCGGGCGCAAAAGCTCCAGAGGGCGGCCCACATTAAGATCGGTTAGGTCTCCTGCAGGCCACCGGAGCACGGCTTAGTGCGCCCATTAGCAGTGGCCCTGAAGTAATGCGTAAGCGGCTTTCAGATTCATCGTCTGGCGAAAAAATGGAGCTGGATTTAGTGGGCATTACTTCGATTATTATTATTTTCATATGTGATAAAAATAAAATATACAAAAATAGTGTAAGAGTAAAATAAATGTTATAATTTGAATTTTTATTAATATTCTATTCTTATATCATTTTTTTTACTAATTCTTTTTATTATTATTATTATTTTACCCTTAAGCCAAATCCCTCTCGGGGTAAGTGTAACTCGTTCGGTTCTGGTCTCGTTTCACTACTGGGGATGAAAGTATTTGTATGGTAAATTTGGGTAGGGGGTGTTTAGGAGGAGAAGGAAAAGGTTTTAGATCAATCTTACAACGTCGCTTCGACACTAGTCGCTTGATCAACCTCTCTAGCAATCAACCCAGATGAAGAGCTTCGCAAAGCCATTATAATAACGGGAAAAATTATAACAATCCACTAAGAAAATCTCTTCACGCAGGCCCATCTGTATCCAAAATCTTTAGTTTCAGGCATCTCTCTTCTTCTTATAAACAGTTGTCCTCCATACGTCTCTATCCTTGCATACGTCTTTTGCTTCTTTTACATCGATACATCGTTTCATGCAAGCTCAGTGTTTCTACGACCCTTTATATCTCATCGCTTTAGAGTCTCATTCACACATTCCCACCATTCTTTCTTCGGTCTACATCTTGAGACGCTACCAGTCACTTTACCTAAATACAATTGATTCGTTAAACGTTCTTCATTCATTCTCTCAATATGACCAAATCATCTAGGAAAATTTCTTTCACTCTTGTCAAACAATGTCTCCTCTACACAACATTCTTTAAGAACCCACTCATTACTGACTGTGTCCATTAGCGTTTTACTGCACATATTTCGCAGGAAATGCGTGTCAACCACGTTCACTTTACTCCTATCCTTTTCTTGATACGTCCAGGTCTCGCTACAATACAGCACAGTGGGTGCAAGCACAGGTTTATATATTGCACTTTTAGCTTTATTCGTTACATTTTTACTTCTAGTAATAGCTTGTACACTGACGATAATCTTTCTACCTTCGTTTATACGTCCTGACATCTCTACATCTATCTTTCCGTCAGCAGTGAATGAAATTGCAAGATACACGAACTGATCAACTTGTTCTATCCTTTCTTCATTTAAGACAATGTTGCATGCTGTTTTATCACCCCTTCCTTCAAATTCGATTATTTTTGTATCATTTGCGTTTATCTCAAGACCCATACTCTTCGTGCTGGTATCCAGTCTGCTCGTCATTCTCAGAAAATCGTCGACATGCCGTAACAATTTTATCATCTGCAAACGCCAGTCCACGCACTTTCACTGTCCCGAGACCAGCAACTTCTTCGTCTAAGAGAGCCATTCTTAGACATTTGTCCATGTATATAGTGAACATCCAGAAGGACATAGCGCAGCCTTACCTAACGCCCTGCTTAATATCACGAGACCGAACGCGCGCTGAAACGCGCGCGTTTTACTCATTCCGATTAATCCAGTTTCCCAAATTGGACCTAATGATTAATGTTTTCCAACTGTTTAAGATTCTTCTGAAAGTATGTTGAATAATCATGAAAAAAATAGTGTAATAATAATAAGAGAAATTGAATAATATTTCTGTGTATATCGTATTCAAAATAGAATCTATTTAAACAATTCTGTGAACACATAATTTTTAACAAAGTTATCTTGGCATTGTTCTCCTAAGAAAATCCGTAATGATTGCCAAGACCTACCTCGCGTAAACGCCACGTACAATTGTCCATGATTAAATACATCTTTACGAAGATCTACTCCGATGTTATCGAAAGTTTGTCCTTGACTTTTGTTAATAGTCATTGCAAATGCCAATTTGATTGAAAATTGTCGTCGTTTGAATGTAAATGGATAAACATCTTCGCAATACAGTATGATACGATGAATGAATACAATTTCTCCTGCTTTATCACCTGTTAAAATTCGGCATCGCAAAAGATTATTTGCAAACTCTCTTCGTTAATACTGAGGTTACGAATCAGCATAACAATGCAATTATTTCTTAATCGTAATTCATGCGGAGGAATATTTGGTGAATTCAGTGTGTTCAAATATTCTGGCAGTATTGCGTCGGCGATATCCCCATTATTACAGTTTTCAACACTATCGACACTGGTATAAAGTCGTTCTGTAGTTTTGTCTAAAAGCTCAACTACTCTGGAATTGATTTCTTCAACATCAACATTTCGTGCTGAAAATATAGCTGTCTTTGCTATATCTCGAAATCTTCGTTCTTGTATAATCTAATGAAACATTGTTTGCACTATATCATCAGTTCTGGGAGCTAAACATTGTTCTGGTGCTAGTAAGGAATTGTCATTGTAATTCAAACTGCCATCTCCAACGGACAATAAATACCTAGCGAATTCTTGTTGCCCAAGCAGAGTACGCATATTCTCCGTCAAAGAGAATACGAAAAAATATTTCCAAGGTGAGCTAAATTTAGCGGATAAGTTTATCAATTCGCTGCGAGTTGCATGAGTTTTTACAGGCAATAATTGACTAAAATGCCCTCCCAAAATCATAATTTTCCCACCAAATGGCAAATCAACATTCATTAAATCACGTAGTGTTCGATCTATCAATTCCAAAGTATACCTACGGGCCATTGGAGCTTCGTCCCAAATGAAGACATCAACTTGTCGCAAGTATTGTGCATCTTTAGATTGGCTTTTTATACGTGAAACGGAATCGGAGAACAGAGGAATTGGCATACCGAAAGTCTTATGTACAGTTTTTCCATCAGGAAGTAATATCGCAGCAATACCTGTGAATGCCATTGTACATATTTTTTCCCCTTCGCTTTCAACAAATGGTATGCGGTAGTATAAATATATGTTTTTCCTGAGCCACCTGGTCCATCAATATAAAAACATGAAGCAGAATCTCTTTCTTCACTCGACAATGCAACATTTAAGATTTTGTCAACAACATCTCTTTGTGTTGGGTTCAATGTGTTATATTGAACCTTACCGACTTGTTCATGATGTGTAAGCGATACCTCTTCGTCATCTTGAAGGTGAACATCGTTGTCAAATTCTGTTAATTGTGGCAACGTTGGAAAGAAACTAAGATCCGTTCTTTCATAACTGAAATAGGTATTTATCTGAACATATGCTCTTCTATGTGCTTCAGATACACTATGATTCCTCTGAAAATCGTATACCATAGGATCTTTAAATTTATTCCATAGTTCTTCTGGATGGATAGGCTGGCATATAAGTACAAATAAACATTGTAATTGTGGCATCATCATCCAAACTTTTCCTTCTGTCATCACACGATCCCATTCTGCATCATCCTCGATTAGACCTAATGTTAAGCATGTACTTTGGGAAGTATCGTGAGTTTATCCATCAACTGTTCTGAGGTCTTCAAAACTCGTAGTCCCTTTAACTCTTATTAATAACAATCGAAGATGGAATAGTTCTATTTGGGACGGACTGACAGAATACATTCGTCCAATAACCTTGAAGTTTGCTTGACGTTCCTTCCAACTGTATGTATTTGATCCACTCTGCTTTTTAAATACATAGTGAGATGGAATTTCGGAATATGTATATTTCTTTGCATCCTGATCACGTTGATTTAGAGTGAAATAATTTATCAACATCATTTCTTTCTCCAACGCAGCTCTTATAGCATTTTCACTTTGAGCATCATCAGTAGTTACACTTTGCTGATTAGGCAAATGTACTGGTAATCGTATAATTGCATGACTTTTATGTTGCAATGACCTCCCGTAGATACGATCACATGCTTCAACAGGGCTGACATATCGAGTTTCTAAGAAATTTCTAATTTCATCATGATGAATGACGTTTTCATTGCTTCCAGTGTCAGTAACTACAACGGCAGCAGCATCATGTCCTTTGTAGATATATTTGTATAAATATTTCACGGACTCAATAGTAAACACTATTTCAGCATTGATATGACAATTGAAGTATTTCAATAACCTTGCATTGTAAGGGACAACATATTGATTGTCTGTCGTGTCTGCGTTTTGTCGATTATAAGTACCTGTGTCTCTCCGACGATAGGTCGGATACCCATTTTCACCCATCGTTGTCTCATCCTGAAATCTTTTTGGGAAATGCTTGCTGTATTTACCTTTCTCACCTTTACACCAATCTCCATAGGGACCGTGTATCATGTTTTTTATAACGATATTATGAAGTTCTGAATTTGTATCGGGATTTGGAATTTCCGCAGAAATATAATTATTAACAACATCAGGAGTAGTTACTTTATTATTTCGCTTCAACGTTAATAACAAATAACATGAAGTAATCCTCTTTTCTGGTATTCAACAACATATACGTATGCTTGTACTTCACCGAATAATTGTTTCTTTACTATAGTTTCAATTAATTCATTTTTTTTTGCACTGAAAACTCTTTGAAACAATATCTGGCCGATCAGATGGTGTTTCATCAAGCAATAAATTCTCTCGAATTTCAGCCTAGTTTGGATTAGATGTCATAGTTACAAATAAATCTGGTTTACCAAATTTTCTAACAACTGACATTGCATCTTAATAGTGTTGTAGCATATTACGGGGAGATGCTGTGAATGACGATGGAAGGATTACCATTTTTCCAACAGTGCTGTTTGTGTCGTTTGCTCTTTGTTGTAAGTGATCAACCAACCCTTAATATGTATCAGCGCGAAGGGTTTTTTGGTTTAATCTACAGTAATTCATCCTATCTTTTTCTATTTTTACGTAGTTATCAACAACCCATTGTTCAAATAACTTACCACTCATTAGAAATACATTATTATCTCTAGTTGCCATTCTATATTTGATACATGCAGCTCGTGACACTCGTCCACTTCTGTTGACACACCATATGCTATCGTTCCAACCTTGTGTCCCATGTAGATAAAATAATGCATAAATCCATGGTTCAACGTTAGGATCCATCGAACTTACATACTGTAGATTTCTCGTTCGTTTATAATGTATAGTAACATAGGATTCAGGGATATCACCGTCAGAGTCGTTGTGAAGATTGCAGCTACTTCATTAATTCTTTGGAAATTGTAACGTACTCTGCCTGTTCCTGGTTTCAAGGAAAACAATGACTGCATTTCTGGTTCAATTTCTCTTTGAGAGTTTGTCATTGATTGTTGAAGTTCTTCATGCATCATCATAAAAGATTGAGAAAATGCATTGCACTGACGGAGTGCATTGTCTATGGCTTCTATAACCTTTCTGTTCAAAGTAGGAATTTGGTTACATCGAATATCCGTGGCTTCGTTCTGATCAACTATGCAAAGTTGACGTATGAAGGATGTCCGTCTGCTGAAGGATACAAAGACGTGTTAATCTGATAAGAAACCTGACAGTGTATCTTGAAGCAAAATGGTCCAGGTCGTCTACTATTGGAATTTAAATTAATCAAATTAGCGTTGAAAGATGCAAATGCGAACGAACTATTATATCAACGTATACGCTCATGAAAGTTATTTGATTCCTCATGAGTTCGATTGAATAATTCGCGTAAAATTTCAGGTGGTTCGGGCAACGGTTGTAGGGCAACTTCTCCATGACTGCAACAATCATTGAATGACTTTTTTTTATTTGCTACTCTTTCAGTGGCGAAGTGCGTGGCACTACAGTGAACACACGTAACATCCATTCGTCCAATGTAATGTTCTTCGATATCTTGAATTGCATTATCACGAAGTTGAGATTTAGTGTGTCTGGGTAATGAATGACTTGTTGACGGAAGTTCAATAGTACAATCATTTTCATTTTGTTTGATTGATATGTCGAGTTCAATGTTTGGTCGATTGTTCTGATGAATGAAAATCAATATAGAGTCCCGCGAAATGAAATAGAATCCAATAGACTCAATTTTATTTCGAAACTTGCACCGCAGGGGAAATTGATTGGAATGGAAAAATAACGAATGAATGTAGAAGGAATGAATGAGCATCTAATGCTTATGTTTGAGTATCAAAATTGCAAGCAATATTCCACGTCAGTATTTCGGGCACAAAAAGCTATATAACGGACATAACCTATACGTTATTTATATTCAATTTATAATTAATTATTCTCTTAAAGATAAAGGTAACATATTTCATTTGTTATGTATTTCATGAACTGAATACTGTATTACAAATTGCTTACCTCAGTAACAGTTATGAAAAACTCGTGCTTTTACCAGCAAAAGAAACTTTTTATCTTTTGGACAAAGAAAGAATATTAAGTGATATGAAAATATATAAATAAAGCATATCACGAAAGTGACAGCTGATTCTAACCTCAAAGTATAAATTGTACTACGCCGAGAATAAATAAATAAGATATCATAATGTATATATTATCTTTATTATGCCAGGAATGAGGCTACATAAGAAGATACATAAAAAAATGATACATATAATAATTATAATGATACTAATCATTATTTGAAATGCTTTTTCCAGAAGAAACTGCAAAAACCTTATATTTGAAATAAAATTGAACTCAAAAAAATTTTTTTAGACTCCCTACATGTAGGAAACATTGAACGAAAATTGATTTTTTATAATGATTTGTGATGAATTATATTTTATAATCGTATATAATAGTGAAATACAGAAATGTTAATGATATACATTTATTTTATCGATTTTTATTGTTCTTATAATATGCCATAATATCTATATTATATGCTCCAGTTAAAATAATTAATTGTAAATTAATTTTTGTAGGTTCAATATTTGAAAATTATTATGTTGAAAGATAATCAAATGTATTTTCGTTCAAAAAATATTTATGTGGTATTGTAATTTGGGCATTCAAATATAATAGCATATATAATTACAATAACAATTCGTTTGAATGGTTATATCGAACAAAGTTCAGAATTATTTAATATTATTATGGGAAATATATATTTACCAATTCTCCCCTCCTCAGTATACATCAAGTCTTTTAATTCAGTCAGTTTACATGATGATGGAGGTACTTCGGCTTCTTTGTGATCCCCATAAAATGTTATCATGCTGGAACGCTGTACATTGAATTCAAGTAAATGAATCTTTTCGTTCGGATTTCGAAACTTCGGATTTAATTTTTTCATTGTGCCTGCGTTGTTTTCCAGAATCTGCAAAATGAGGATATAATCATTTTAATTATTATGAATCATGCGCATGTTAACAAACAAAAAGTGAGTGTAAGGTTATAAAGTTTGATAACATTTTAAATCTCAAAAACAAAAATAATACTCACATTTTTTAGTTGAACTTTTCCAGCAAATTCTTTTCCTTTGTCACCCCAAATAAGTACTCTCATGCGATGTGCACTGCCATTGTTTATCACAAACGAAAATAATGAGCTCGGTGCACCTTTGATGATGATGTTCTTCACACAATCAATGGCATCCACGAAGCCTGTCAACTCTCTGAAAATCATCGATGGAATAAATTTTGAATTTTTCGTCATTATATGCCCACTGGGCACAAAATTTGGCGACGTTTTTATGACATCGTTACGACGTCCTCAAATTTTGTACCCACTGGATGATGTTTAATGATAATTTTTTGCACTCGGTGTAGCGGTTCTAATCTCAAAAAAATGACCTTTACAGCAATCTTACCTTAAAAAAATGTGCACTGAAAAATGGCGAATGTAAAATAACTTTTTTGTGCTCTGAAAAATCGCGAGTGTAAAATAACTTTTTTTGAGGTTAGATTGCCGTAAAGAATATTGTAGATTGATAATTTCTTGCACTCGACGTAGCGGTTCTAACCTTAAAAAAATCTAATTTTGGCACTAAAAAAATCGGGAGAGTAAATTAACTTTTTTCGAGGTTAGATTGGCAAAAAGAAGATACGGGATTGCTGAACAAAATAATATACATTAAGAATAATATACAGAGAGTACTTACACCATTTTGTCGTGCACCTGAAAAGATTCTATTTCCTCATCCGTAGTGCAGGAGTATTTTAATGACGTCATGTTTGATAAAAAAAACCGACACGCCTAGAACAAATTTTTAGTCTAAAAAAACCGATTAACCAACACGTGCACGTGTTGCCGAACTGTATGCTTTCTCCACCGGAACACAAAATCACAGCAAAAGTAGCAGTCCCGTTTTTAATCGAAAAAAGCAACACGTTTCGAAGAAGTTTTGCACGTTTTTAAATCGAAACTAACAACCGACACGTTTCCAAAAAACCTGTGTTCTGCTCAGCTGTTGCCACAACCGGAAAAGGATCGACATGTAGTACTGGACCATACAGTGAGTGAGGGCGCGGAATTTCCGAACGGCAAGTATCAATTGTCGAAAATCACAATCGAAACCTAAATGACGAATCAGGAGTACGGAAAAGGCGTTACATGTAGTACTGGACGACAGAGTGAGCGAGGAAGCGGAATTTCCGAACGGCAAGTATCGATTGTCGAAAATCACAATCGATACCTGAACAACGAATCAGGAGTATGGAAAACGCGTTACGATCTTTCGACTTCGACTCAATCATCTTTTTAGAATAGGAAACCAATCGCTCAGTTTTTCGATTTACTCTTACACTTGCTTTACTACCATGATATATTGCTCTTATTGCTTTTAGAAGCCAACTATTCACTTCATACTCTTCCAGAACTTCCCAAAGTCTAGTTTCAACCACCTTATCGAAAGTTTTTTCCAGATAAACAAATGCGCAAAAAATTTTTTTTGTTTACTCTCGATCTGACTCAAGCTAAATATCGGATCCGCAAATGATCTCCCTGGCATGACTCCACTGGAAAGGATCTTGACTTCCCAGATCCTTTCTTTAGTTATTCCCATGACCTTACCAATAAGTATTTTGGTAAACATTTTGTCCGCGGTACTTAGCAGTGTTATCACTCTATAATTAGTATAGTCACCTTTATCACTCTTTCCCTTGTATATTAGGACGATAATCGCCTTTCTCCATTCACTTGGAACTTCACCATTCACATCACACATATTCATAAATTCGCTCAGCCACACAAACAAATATCCGCCACCGCTCTTAAGCATCTCAGCGGTGATACCATCCACACCAGTAGCTTAACTATTCTTTAGTTTTTTGATCAGGGATATAATGTCGCGCATATCGATTCTTCTACCGCTACCTACAACGAGATTGTCTAGCGCATCCTCTTCAATGCCACTGTTGTCATGCTCCATAGCTTTGCCTCTATACAATTTCTTCAAAAAATCTCTCAGACAGTCTTTCGCTTTGTCCGAATCCCATACTATTTCATCATCAGCATTCTTAATTCCGACTACCTTAGTGCTAGTACTTCCTTTCCTAATCTTCTTAACCCATTTCCAAAATAATTTCTTATTCCCTTCAAAATCATTTTTCATTTTTTTACCTTCTTCCTCTTTGATTTTATCCTTGCTTTCTCTGACTAGTATCTTGGCTTTTCCGTTTTTATCCCTAAAATTATTTTCTAATCTAGTCCTTTCCTCATCGCAAAGACCGCAAAGTACCGCACACTTCAGATGCACTCTTGAAGATGCTATCCCGTAGTATTATCCATGCACCCTCTACATTTTTATTGTCTAATTCAATGTGCCAGTCTTCTTCATGGTGTCCTAAATATTTATTCAGCTTTTCACAATATAGCAATTTCACTTCTGGTTTCTGCAAATTCTCTATTCTATTTCGCGTCTGCCTGTCAGCCTCTCATCCGCTACAATAAATTCAATCATACTGGGGCTTTCGCCTCTGCACCAAGTATACATGTGGATCTTATTATGTCTGAACCAAGTATTCGTAATAAACAGGCCTTTTCCTAAGCACAAGTTAATTAATTCATCCCCGTTGCCGTTCATTTTTGAGTCTCCGAAATGGCCCAGTACCCTGTCGTACCTTTGCGTTGCACACTAACCCAGCCATTCATATCTCCAAGTAAAATCATTCCTTCGCCAGGATCGCAAGTCCCCAGTATATTACTTAACGAGTCCTAGAAGATATCTTTTACATCCCCCTTGTCACCATCAACTGGAGCGTAGTACGCTATGAAGAATAGTCTTCTTATTCCCACTTTCATTCTAATCCATAGCAATCTAGGCGATACACATTCATACTTTTTGACATTTTGTTTCGCTCTCTCATTCATAATCAGACCGATTCCTTGAGTACCATATGCTTCATTATCTACTCCTGACAAAATTTCAAGTCCGTTCTCTATGTTTCTTACTTCACATCCCTTCTTTTTTGTTTCCGGTACACACAAATTATCTAGCTTCCTTACGCGCGTTGTATCTCGCAATTTCTTTTCATTAAGATCATTTACACCTCTAGCATTCCAAACACCTAATCTCCATTCATCGCCTGAAACTTTTCCGAGAACATGCCT
>JAUMHM010084534.1:0-12329 GCA_032362435.1 Melikaiella ostensackeni
ATGGTATGCTGAATCACCGAAAAAATTTCAGTAACTGTAAGCCTTGATTTTTTCTCATACTAATGCAAAATAGTGGAGAAAATCATACTTTTGAATATTTTTTGTTTTCCACGAAAACGGTTACTTTATATGAAAAATAGTTAAAGAGAAAAATGTTCAGCATCTTATTTTTCACGAATGAGGTTGTTCTGATTTTTTTGTGTAGTTAACCGTTTATCTAAAAAAAGAGGAAAAAGAACGACTTTTTACACAAAATATTCTTTCCTGAATTCTGTGTTTTCAATGTTAATGGTATGCTGAATCACCGAAAAAATTTCAGTAACTGTAAGCCTTGATTTTTTCTCATACTAATGCAAAATAGTGGAAAAAATCATAATTTTGAATATTTTTTGTTTTTCATGAAAACGGTTACTTTATATGGAAAATAGTTGAAGAGAAAAATGTTCAACATCTTATTCTTCACGAATCAACTTGTTTTTAATTTTTTGTGTAGTTAACCGTTTATCTAAGGAAAGGAAGGAAAAGAACGACTTCTTACAGAGATATTCTTTTCTGATTTATGAACTGTTTTGAGTACTTCTCTTAATACCAGTGAACATAAATCGTCCCTAAAAGCACTTTTCCAATCTGCCTACCACCTCATATAAAGAAATTTGTGAAAAATCAATAACAACTTAGTCAATTATTTTCATCCATCTTTAGGTTTGAACTTAGTACACTCAATTTGGTGCGTGAGAGTAGAAACTTCGCGAAACGCTTGCTTCACATGTGTCCAAGATATCTGCAAAGTTTCAATAATTTTCTATGATTTTTCTTCATTGAAATAAGGCTTTAATGAACCTATGTCAAATCTCTTAAAAATTCTCAGTTTCTGCACTTGTTGCTGGTCATAACGAGGTGCGGCTACGGCCTGGACTTTCATCTGTGCAGTGGCTTCAAGGATCTACCATAGGTACCCAAACCTCAGACGACTGAAGCCCAAATTATCATTTTGAATCCTTCATAGTAAATTTGAGTACAGTGTAGCCCAGTGGTTTCTGTCTTATTTTTCGTAACTTTCAAGTTTTTTAAATTTTATTTTATTTATAACATAGGTAATAGAATATATAAAATAATAACTATATTCCTATAAAAATCCTTATAGGTATAAAATTTCTTTTATACTTAATTTCTACTGATATTGAATATGACATTAAATGCATTTTTTGCTACAAATGTGCGAAAATCAGAATCCATGCAAATTACCCTTATCAACAAAAATATCACCCAAAGAAGAAAATTATAAGGAAAAGAGTTTGCTCCACTTTTTAAACGCTAATTGTATTTCCTCGTTTACGATTGTTACTGAAAATTAATACGACATTGAATACATCTTTTCCTAGATCTGTGCGAAAATCGGGATTTGTATCAATTACCCTTAGTAATAAAAATACCCCCAAAAGTAGAAAACTGTAAGGAAAAGAGCTTGTTCCACTTTTTACACGCTAAATCGATTCTCTCCTTTATGATAGATACAGAAATTTAGTATGTAATTGCTAGATCTGTGCAAAAATCAGGATTTTTATCAATTACCCTTATCAATAAAGAACACTAAGTCGAGTCGCTCCTTGACGCTCGTTATTAAAACTTAATATAATATTATACACACCTTTTCCCTTTTGAGGGTCGAAAATGGCGACTCATATTTTTCATGAAGTCAGCTAGTGGGTGAAATAAAAAATGCCCACTGAATTTGAGAAATATCAAAAAAAAAGTTTTTTGACATTTTTCACCGTAACCCTTGGATTTTTCTCGAAAAGGGTTGGTCCATTGGAAAAAAATGTATACAACAAGAAAGACGTATTTCGCAGTGATCTACAACCTTAATTGAGACACCTTTTCATGACAACCAGTATAAGGGAAAAGTATAGGACGCTAGAGTTTTTCATTTTCTCAAATTTGTAATTCACGCCAAGATCCAAATGCATACGCATTTTTATAAAAAAAAAAAATACTTGAAAAAGTTTCGATTTATAAAAATGAATAGTGACAGAAAATCATATTATATGAAATATTTGATTTATTTTTAAAATAGACCGATTCAAATTAAAGTAAAGATTGACAAAAAAATATTGAAACAGGTATTTCATGAAGGAGAAAACTCTCTCAGAGTGTTTCTGTAATTGACTGTATAGAAAATGTACAGAAGAATGTACAAAAATAAAAAAATACACAAAAATGTACAGAAACTGTACAGAAAAATCGTATGCCTGCAAATGGAAAGCCAGAGCCACGGTAGATAAAAAAAATTACAAGGTGTAGCACCTCGTTATGACCTAGCAAGAAGTGCAGGAACTTGAATTTCCCAAAAGATTTGACATGGGTACATTAAAACCTTTTTTTTAATGAGAAAAAATTATGGAAAATTATTGAAACTTTGTGAATATCTTGTACACACTCGTAAAGCAAGCGTTCCACTTAGTCCCTACTCTCAGGCACCAAATTAAGGGTACCAAATTTAAACCTAAACATGGATGAAAAAAATCTACTAAGTCGTTATTAAATTTTTTGTAAATTTCTTTATATGAGACGGTGAGCACTTTGGAGAAATGCTTTCAAGAACAATTGAGGTTTACGGGTATTGAGAGAAGTATTCATAACGATTCATAAATGAGAAAAGAATATTTATGTAACAAGTCGTTTTTCTCTCTCTTTTTTAGATAAACGGTCATCAAAAATTCAAGAAAATCTTATTCGTGATGAATAAGATGACGAACATTTTTCTGCTTCACTATTTTTTACTGAAAGTAACCGTTTTCATAAAAAACAAGAAAAATTTGACAAAAGGTGATTTTTACGGCTATTTTGCATTTTTATAAAAAAACTCCAGGTTTACACTTACAGAAATTTTTTTGGTGGTTTAGAATACAATCTAGAAGGCATCCAAAAAATTAAGTTTGATCAGATTTAATTCTTTGTTAGGGTCATATTTGTTCCTTGTTGACTGGCTTATTAGAGATTGCAGAATTTCAATTCGAATGTTATAGAATAAAACAATGTCACATATTCTTAATTGAAAAATTTCAGACTGTAGCGTATGAAAGTTGGAAGTTAGAATTTTTAAAGTTGTAGTCTTAAAAATTCTGCAATTTCTCATTCTAAACATTTAAAATTGAACAATCTCAAAATATGAATTAATTTGGTAGCGTTCGATTTGTGTATTGTAAAGCGGGAAACACCCGAATTTTATTAAAATAAAAATATTCTCAATTTTCATTCTGAATTTGTTTGCACTCTCCCTGAAATATTGTCCCTTTCACATCCTGACATTCCGGGCTTGTTAATAACTCAAATATCGATATCTTCCCTCTCTCAAGGGACTGTTACACATTTTAGAGACTGAAGATGTCCATTATTCAATGATAGAATCTCTTTCGTTTAAAAACATCGTTTCTGAAGGAAGTGTAACAAAAACCTTGAATTATGGAATATATTTTTAAAAATATAAACTAAAACCTGTTGACCCTATTTCTTCAATTTGTTTCATCATTTCTAGCCTTATAAGTCGACGCGATGGATTCACAGAAAAAGCAAAATATAAAGTTTACATCGATTTTAGGTGAAAGATTCGCTGCAACAAAAATGAACCTTGCCGGATAAAATTCGCATGAAGCGGAGATTATTTCGTGATTTTAAGCTTGATTGGGTAATCTTTCGTCTGCTTTTGCCTCAATTTGCACTCGAAATGTAGCAAATGTTGCGACGCCAGCGCTATCTACCGTCACTTGAATTCATTAAACTGGAGCAAAATGGCGATTTCCAGCTGTCAGTTTCTTCTTGCTAGTGGTGTAAAATAAGTTCTAATTCGTTTACAATAGTATTTCAGAGGATTTTAGGAGAGATCTCGTATTTCATAGGAGATTTTTAAGCAAAAACAATGTTTTATTTATGTTTTGTGTTACCGATTCTACGTTCTACCGCAATTTGCTCACCCCAGTGTGATGTACTCGTAGTTAGAAGACGTCAGAATTATTCTCCTTGCCTCGGGGAAACTTTCGCCGAAATTCGTTTAATTTTTAACCGCTCAAAAATTGATCTGCAACACATTTTAACCTTTGTTTTTTCTGTGTCCACAGAAGATGCGAGTTGATCAATTTGAGTCCGAAATTGGATCAAAATTATATGCAACGCTTATACACAGATTATGGATTTTTGATTTGATCAGCAAATTCTGCATCAAACTGATTCTATTTTCAAGATCATGGAATTTCATGAGTTTTCGAGTATCACTTGTTATGCCACGACCGAATAAGTCATGACCGTCTACGTGCGCATTGAAACTTGAGTGTTCGAAGAAATTTCGTACATTTTTTTTACGAAAAATCATTAATTTTCGACGAATACTTGAACTATATAAATATAAAAAACACTTTTTAAAGATAAAAAAATCTACCCGTTTTTTATTTCAAATGAAGACGGAATTCATTCACTCAAGGCTCTATCGACCTTAAGGAATACATTCTCATCATAATATTCGAGCTCGATTTTCTGCGCTGACCGTAAAATATATGCAAATAAATAGTTAAAAAGACAATTAAAAAATTATCTTGATGATTTACGATTGGTCCTATAAAGAAATGCTCAACGACAATTTTATTTGACTTTTTAAGACAACAAATTCTACTCTTCTGACTTTTTTTCTTATCTCGCGTCATTTTGCTCAAAAATTGAGATTAAAATATTTCAATATCATTTTCCATACTTAAAAACAGTGTTAGGCCTTCTACTTGAAAATTTTCAGAGGAAAGCTTACATGTCTTCGTAAAAGCAATAGTTTTGATATCGCAATTTTTTTCGTATCTCGCGTTATTTGTCGCAAAATTTGAATTTTCGGGGCCAAATTTTACACAAATCTAACACCTTTTCTAATGAGAATGTGAAAAAATAATTCTCAAAGCCATAGAGATCTATAGACCAATATAGGAAAATTTTAATTTTTCTACAAACCAGAAATTCAAATTTTCTAAAACATTCCCTGTTGGTCTTAGGAAGTTGAAAATCTTCCAGAATGCGGAGCCAGAACAAGGTAATTCTATAGACACATTTTCAGAAAGAAAAATAATTAGTTTTCAAAGTTGAATATTCGTTTTTCTTTTTGGTTGAAAATTAATTCTCTTAACCGAAAAGTCAATTATTCCAGTTGCACTTCATCATTTCAGTTGAAAAATCATCTCTTTGGTTTAAAATCCAACTATTTTCGAATAAAAGTTATTTCTTTTTGTTTGAAAAGTTTACTATTATATTTTTGGTTCTGAATTCATCTTCTTTGGTTGGAAATTTTATTATTTGGTTGAAAATTTAATTTTTTCTTCGAAAATTCAATAATTTTGCTTGAAAGTCATTCTTTTTGGTTAAACATTCAACTGTTGCGTGGAAAATTCGTATTTTTGTGTTGAAAACTGAACTATTCTGGTAGAAAGTTCAACTATTTAGTCAAATATTCGACAAATTTATCAGAAAGTCATTTTTTTGTTGTTGAAAATCAACCTTTTAGTTTAAAATTCATATTCATGCATTAAAAATTCAAGTGTTTTGTAGAATATTCGCCTTTGCTGAAAATTCTTTTTTTTTTGTTAAGATTCATGTATGTTGTTGAAAATGAAATCTCTCTCTTGGTAGAAAATTAATCTTCATGGTTAAAAATTCATCTTTTTGGTTGAAAATTCAACTATTTGGTCGATAGTTAAGCTTCTTAGTTAAGAAATAATTGTTTTCGTTGCAGATTCAACATTTTAGTAGAAATTTCATCGCTTTGGTTGAAAATTGTACTATTTTGTTAAAAATTCGTTTTTTTTTTTTGCTGAAGAATCATCATTTTAGTCGAAATTCATCTCCTTCGTTAAAAAGTCAACTATTTTGTTAAAGATTTGATTCCTTTTGGTTACAAGTTGACTTTTTTAAACTGAAAATTCAACTATTGCATTTTTGGTCGAAAATCCGCGTATTTTGTTTGGAGAAATTGTTATCTTCTTTCTTTGTTAAAAATGCAACTGTGTCGTTGAAAATCAATCTGTTTTGGTTGAGGACTCAAGTATTTTGTTGAAAATTTCTCTTTTTTGGTAAAAAATTAATCTTCATAGCTAAAAATTCATCTTTTTGGTTGAAAGTTTAACTATTTGGTCAAAAGTTAAGCTTCTTGAATAAAAAATGATTTTTTTGTTAGAAGATTCAACATTTTAGTAAAAACTTCATCTCTTTGGTTGAAAATTGAACTATTTTGTTGAAAATTCGTTTTTTTCTTCTTGAGGAATCATCATTTTATTCGAAAATTCATCTTTTTAGTTGAAAATTCAAATAGTTTGTTAGAGATTCGATTTTTTTTAATGAATTTTTTTCTAACTGAAAATTCAACTATTGCATTTTTGTTTGAAAATTCGTATATTTTTTTGAAAAAA
Organism: Melikaiella ostensackeni; assembly: GCA_032362435.1. Classification (NCBI taxonomy): domain Eukaryota; kingdom Metazoa; phylum Arthropoda; class Insecta; order Hymenoptera; family Cynipidae; genus Melikaiella; species Melikaiella ostensackeni. The sequence goes on from JAUMHM010084534.1 coordinate 6,435, forward strand.
TGTCATCTCGGTTCACACATTCATGTCTTTTGGTAAAAATTTCATCTTTCTTTGTTGAAAATGCAACTGTATCGTTGAAAATTAATCTGTTTTGTTTAAGGGCTCAACTATTTTGTTACAAATTCATCTTTTTTGGTAGAAAATTCATCCTCATGGTTAAAAATTCGTCTTTTTGGTTGAAAATTGTACTATTTTGTTGAAAATTCTTTTTTTTTGTTGAAAATTATTTTTTTCTCAACTAAAAATTCCACTTTTCCAGCTGATGGTTTATCATTTGAGTTGCAAATTCATCTATTTGGTTAAAATTCCAAATTACTTTTGGTTGAAAAATCTACTATTATATTTTTTGAATTTAGAATTGAGAATTTTAAATTGAGAATTCATCTTTTTTGTTTGAAAAATTTACTATTCCGTTGAAAATTCATCTATTTTGTTTGAAATTGAACAATTTTGTTAAAAAGTCATCTTTTTATTGTTGAAAATTCAACTACTAGGTTGAGAGTTGAATCCTTTGTCAAATTTTTTTTCTTTTTAGGTAGAAGAATCACCATTTTAGTTGAAAATTCATCTGTTTCGTTAAAAATTCAACTATTGCATTTTTGGTTAAAAATTCGTGTATTTTGTTTAGAAAAATTGTCATCTTGGTTTGAACATTTATCTCTTTTGGTAGAAATTTCATCTTTCTTTGTTGAAAATGCAACTGTATCTTCAAAAATTAATGTGTTTTGGTTGAGGACCCAACTATTTTGTTAGAAATTCGTCCTTTTTGGTTAAATTTAACTTTATAGAAATATTTTTCGGTTGACGTATCAACTATTACATTTTTCATTGAGAATTCAACACTTTTGATGAAAAAATATTCTTTTTTACATGAAAATTCAAATATTTGATTAGAAATTCAACTATTTGATTGAAAATTCATGTACTTTGTGGATAATTGTTCTTTTTGGTTGCATCTTTATCTTTATTTGTTGACAATTTTCCTTTCTTTGTCGAAAATTAATCTTCATGTTAGAAAATTCATCTTTTTAGTTAAAAATTCATCTTTCTGGTTGAAAATTCAACGTTTGCATGTATAGGCGGACATAATTTGGTCGTGAAATCTCTGCTTTAGTTTAGTTTTAAATTTAGTTTTAACTGATATAAATAAACTTGTATAAAAATTAATTTTGGATCCGAAAAGTAGGATTATTTTGATCTGATGTTGATAATCAGAATGACATGCAACGGTTTGATATCCTGGGGTCAACTGTATCAAATTATTACTATTTCATTGTTTTAGAAACTGATCATTTTTTCATGGGATGTAAAAATATTTAGACATATAGATTATAGACTCATGGGTCTTGCTCCCAGTTTTAGTTGCCACAAAATTTGAATTATTCCCTATCGGATTGAAGCAAAAGCATTGAAAGATGCGTGAACATCAGTTCGTCTTTATTGCGATTCACGTCGAGTTTCTTAGAGCTCATCGACATTTTGGTTTTGAATAATCGATCGAAAAGCATAAATTTTACGGCCTCCACTTACGGTCAGCTTTCACCAGCCGTCGTTATTTACATACGTGGAAGCTCACGTACTGCCTTTTACAGCAGGAGTTATAAATTTTGCCGGCTGCGAAAAGCATGAAGAATTTTGTACATTAGTCAATTTAATGATCGGGTACCAGCCGCAGAAAAAAACTATGTGTAATATTTACTCGACTTTCAGAGTAGTATAAGCACCTGTAATGAAAAACAAACCATACGGGTAATTTTTACCTCAATACAGTAAACCTCGGGATAGCAAACCGTTGTATATAATTCTAATTCTCAACAAAAAATGTAAAAGTTGATATTTCAGACAGAAAATATTTCAATTTTAAATCAAAAATGAATGAATTCAACCCAAGCGAACGAATTTTCAACAAAATAATTGTGTTCTCAACCAAAGGAGATTAATCATCAACCAAACAGTTCCATTTTTAACCCAAAAATATGAAATTTTCACCAGAAGAGATGAGTTTTTGAACCAAGAAGACGAATTTCCGACAAAAAAGTTGAATCCATAATCCAGAAAGATTTTTCAATCAAGGCAAAAAAGTTTCAGATAAATTGTACAATTTTCAAGCCAAAAAGGCGAATTTTCCACAAAATAGTTGAAATTTTAACCCGCAAATATAAATTTTTGATAGAAAAGTTAATTTTCAACCAAATAATTCAATTTTAAACTAAAAGAGGTAATGTTACAGCCAAAAAGATTACTTTTCTAATAAAAAGACGAATTTTAAATAGAATACATGCATATTCAATCAAATAGTTGAATTTTCATCCAAAAGGAATGAATTTTTAACGAGAGAGCTCAATCAAGGTGTGGAATTTTCAACTAGAAATAAGAAATTCTCTGCGAAAACCAAATATTTGATATTCTAATAAGAAAATTAATTTTTAACAGAAAAAAACGAATTTTTAACGAAATAGTTAAATTTTCAACCAAAGAGAAAAATTCTCAACTAAGATGATGAATCTTCAACCAATCAAAAAATTTTTAATAAAAGAGTTGAAATTTCCATGAAGCAGTTAAATTTTCAACCTAATAGTTGAATTTTCTACCAAAATAGTTGAATTTTAAACAAAAAAAGTTAACTTTTCAACCAAAAATAATAACTTTCTGAAAGAAGTGTTGAATCTTCAACAAAATAGATTTTGGAAACAAATAATACAATTTTTAACCAAAAAAGATTGATCTTGAACCCAAAATACAATAGTAGACTTTTCAACCAAAAAGAGTTGAATTTTAACCAAAAATAGTTCGATTTTCAACTAACTAGATGAACTTTCAACTAGACTAATAAATCTTAAACAGGAACAGTTAAGTTTTTCAGTTAAGAAAAATCATTTTTTCACAAAAAAAAGACGGACCTTCAGCAGAATAGTTTAATTTTCGAATAGAATGATGAATCATCAAATAAAACATTAATTATTAACAAATCTGATGAACTTTCAACCGAATAGTGAGTTTTTAACAAAAAAAGATGAATTCCCGATGAAAAATGTAATAGTTGGTATTTCAACCAAAAATGATTCGAATGATAAATCAATATCAGTTGAATTAAACAAAAGAAAAAAACGAAATTTCAATCAAACAATTGAATGCTTAACCAATACAGATTATTTTAAACCAAACAGTTGTATTTTCAAGCAAAAAATATAAAATTTCTAACATAAGAGAGGAGTTGATATTTCAACCAAGGAAGATTTCTTAGTCAAGATAGGAAAAAATTTCAAGCAAATGGTTGACTTTTCAACCCAAATAGACGAATTTTCGTAAAAAAAGTTGAATTTATAACCAAGAAAGGTTTTTTAGTCAATAGAAAAAAAATTTCAACAAAGTAGTTGAATTTTCAACCAAAATTAATAACTTTCTAACAAAATTGTAGAATTTCCAATAAATTAATCAAATTTCGAACCAAAAAAGACGAATTCTCGACAAAAAATATAATTGTTGATATTTCAGACAAAAAATATTCCAATTTTAAATCAGAAAAAGATGGATTTAACCCAAACAGACGAATTTCTAAGAAAATACTTAAGTCCTCAACCAAAAGAGATTGATTGCCAATCAAACAGTTCCATTTTCAAGTAAGAAATATGAAGTTTTCACCAAAAGAGATGAATTTTGAAACCAAGAAGATGAATTTTTAACAAAGAAGTTGAATTCATGTACCATGAAAGATTTGTCTGTCAAAAGAGAAAAAAATCCCAGCTAAATTGTACAATTTTCCAGTCATAAAGGCGAATTTCCTACATAACATTCGAATTTTCAAACCGCAAATATAAATTTTCAACAAAAATGTTAATTTTCAACCAAATATTTTAATTTTCAGCTAAAAAAGGTAAATATACAACCAAAAAGATTACTTTTCTAGTTAAAAAGACGAGTTTTCAATAAAATACATGAATTTTCAATTAAATAGATGAATTTTCATCTAAAAGGGATCAATTTTCAGCCAAAAAAAAAGAACTTTCAACAAAGGAGTTCAAGTTTCAACCAAGTTGTTGAATTTTCAACCAGAAAAAAATCTCAACAAAAATTGCAATTGTTGATTTTTCGACAAAAAATTAATCTTCAACAGAAAAAAATGCATTCTTAACAAAAACAAAAAATAAATAGAACAAAAATCATAAAAAATTTAAATAATTCAATTTTGAACCAAAAAAGACGAATTCTCAACAAAAAATGTGATAGTAAACTTTTCAAACAAGTAGCAGTAACTTTTAACCAAGAATGGTTGTATTTTAAGCCGAAGAGATGAATTTTCAATCAAAATGATGAATCTTCAACTGGAATAGTTAAGTTTTCAATTCAGTAAATTCATTTTCACCAGGAAAAAAACGAATATTCTGCTCTAGAAATTAATTTTTCTTTTTCAAAGTGTTTCTATAGATCTATGTAGTTCAAGTATTCGTCGAAAATTAATGATTTTTCGTTACAAAAAATTTAGAAAATTTTTTGGGACGCTCAATTTTCAATGTGCATGCAGATAGTCATGACTTGGTTGTCGCATAATAATTGACACTCGAAAACTCATAAAAATTCCAGACAGTTAATTGATCTTTTGAGAATCGGATCATTTTGATACGCAATTTGCTGATCAAATAAAAAATCCGAAAACCTAATAAAAGCGTAGCATATCATTTCTATCCAATTTCGGAATCAAATTGATCAACTGGCATTCAATGTGTTATTGACACCTTGGAATAGATAAGGTTTTTACTTTTAAGGACGGGCGTGACGACTTTTGAAGCTGCCAAATTTATTTTGACAATGCCAGTTCTATTCGTCATGACAATTGTAGTGTGGAGGCTATACAAAGGAAGGGTAACTGTTGAGCGTTGGAAGCGTAACGAGTGAGCGTCAGAAAAAATTGACTCCTATCCGGGGAATCGAACCCTTTTTCGCCGGCTCGAAGTCCGACGCGCTACCAATGCGCTACCAACCTAGTGCCTCACCAATACCACTTTAAGTCAGTCTTAGATGTGGAAAGGGGGAAGCTATGTGACGTGTACCCATGTACCATGTTACACAGTTAAACCCAACTCAAGTCAATGTTCAACTTCTACCCTTACACACAGGTAAAGATATACGAGTATAATTACCTGCAACAAAATTTACACTGAGCTTCATTTGTGAGCGATGCTTGGGTAGGGGAATAGAATTTGCTGATAAACCACATAATGCAGAATTGCGTGTGAAATCCGTTTCAAATGAATTCCTGAGGCGAAGTCTTTGTACGATCGAAGCACTGTTCGCATAACTTGGTTGAGTATGAAATAACCTGTTCCCGTGTGAAAATATTTCGTCTTCGGTTTTGTCTTAACGCCAGTCAATCAAGACACTTACAAAACTTGTTGAAGACGTTTTTGAAAGTCTGGTTTATGAGACGGAACCAGACTTGATCTATCTCTTGAACCAGGAAAAAGGTTTCCAACGCCTACCTGTCCGGGCGAAAAGGGTCATCTTTATAACGTCATAAAAGCTAATCCTCATTCATGTTTAAACAATTTTGTGAATTTATTATACAATATGCATATTTATTGAATACATTTTATTCCATTTGTTGTTACTATTACACTTGTTTGGCGAAAATTTTAAAAATGTCCGCTTTTCCGCATTTCTTACGATTTAGGAGATCCTTATAGAAAACTACAATATAAATCTTTTTGAAGCAAATTTTAGATGGCCATAGTCATGAAGACCTTCGAATTCTGATTTTCTCGCTTCTAAATAGTCATTCTAAAGATTAACAAAAAATTTATTTTCAAATTTCGGTCCAGATTATCTGGTCCCTTTTTTATTGGCCTTTTAGTCAAGACATAACAGAAATCTTCATGTCTTGAGACGAGTTCAGTTCGT